>JABFOV010001201.1:0-27048 GCA_022817685.1 Aradophagus sp. ZL-2020
TTATTAATGTAATATATGTGCGAAGTTTTATTTTTGTCACACTTCAGGATCAGGTAAACGAAAAAAGTATCGAGAAAAGTTATACATTTTTCATGCGGCAAAGTTGTCCAGCAAGATTTGAAGAAAAGTAATAAAGTTTGCGATTAATAAATACAATATAAATTGTTGGAGCGATAAACATTCGTTTATAAAGCAATGAGTTATAGATTTTAATTTTTCTAATTTTTTAATTTTTATTCTTATAATATTTTCTAAATTATTTATTTAAACTAATTTAATTATTCAGAATTAAGATTCATAGGAAGACAAAGATTTTGAACAAACATTATAATACATTGATTACAAAATAACATTGTTTATACAAAAAACATTTCCTTATTACTCTAATGTTGAGAATGCAATTACCCAAGGTGGTTGAGTAAACACTTGTAAATTTCCTTGCGTGAAACCGTAATGCATAATTTTTAATTAATCAAAGGACTACGTAATATCAAGTGGAACGATTTAATTTAGCAATCAGCTGAATGAAGACACGTTTTTCGAACTAAACCGAGAGAAGACTTGTGTATAGAAAGTTATTGGAATAAGAGACATTTTTATATAAATGGCCAAGCTGGACCGTTGAGTTTCAATGTAAATGTAACGTTCTCAAAGAGCGATTTATGCTTGAGAATCTTTTCAATATGTTTAATGTTGTTAAAATAAACTTTAATTACACCGCAATTTTTTCTCTCTCTCTCTCATGATGATACTTTGAGTTGTGTAGAACTTTAGTTTAATGCTTTAAATTGAATGCGTATCGGTAAATCTTCACATCCAATTAACTGAATGAATTTGAAGTGATTCTTCAAGCTATTATTACTAGATTATTGTTTTTTTTAAATAACATTGTTATTTAAAAATAACATAATCAGTCAATAACATAATGGGGGGTTTTCATTGCCAATTTGAGAATGGAGGTTTTTCTTCCCAGCCATCGATATATACTATCAAAGTAAAACACATTTGACGATTCTATGCTTGTAATTGTCATTGCTCAGAACAGACTTCGCGCGTAATGGAAATTACACTGAACTTCTCTTCTCCATCGTTGTTTGCTGACTGGAATTGAACAAACTTGGAGAAAAAAAGCTTTGGATTAATGTCCTTTTTAAATAAAGTCCATTCTGAGAAATATTCGAAACTAGTAATGTAGTTTTGGGTTCATGTCAGTTTAACAGCACATAGATTCTAAGCCACAGACTAATCCTGTTTTGAAGATTGGAATGACTACACATTAATCTTCGTCGACACATCACATAGCAGTTGTTTAACATTTGTTTCATTAAAATTAGTTTATTAAAGATCACAAATGTATAATTTATAAAAGCATTAAAACACCTTTTGATTACCATTATTTATAAATATATGTTGCAAACTTATATTGTCATTTTTGTCATTTTATTACCTTTGTTATTTATAATCTTGTAATGAACGAATAATGTTTCTGAAAACACGCTATTATTTGTAGTAACAAAATCTAATTTTGATCGAATTCAACATCTTGTAGCGATCATTTGATAAAAATTTGATAAAATTTTGTTCAAAGTTTTCAAGGATAATGTAACCTTTGTTACGTCAATGAAATCGTTGAAATTAAATCAATATTGATTCAATTATTGAGTTCCTTTATGGAGTAGTTGGTAAACGAAAACCGATTGAAGCCGATTGAAATGCAATTTGGAATCAATCCTCAATAGAAATCAAACAGGCTACATACGCATTACATCCATGATTCAACTCGGTCACCTTCTAGAATTTACAAAATGTATTTTAGTAATTAGTTTCAATTATATTTGTATAATGTCAATGATCTTTTCTTTTCTTAGTACATTATACATATATTATACATACATCAGTCATATGTAATATACTATAATTTAAATTTAGGAACGTAAATTACATTATGTTAAATTTAATTGTAAAATTGATTCCAAATCAAAATTAATTAAAGAAATGTAATTCGTAGATATTATCTGCTTTCGGTCTTTTATCAGTTATGTATTAAAATATATTACTTTTATTGACGGTCGATACTGTAACTCGTCACTTTGGCGACAATAGGAAGCAAAAGTTCTTTGGATACAATGAATTTGATGATATACAACGCTTTTAATTTGTATCATCAATACCTCAGTAATTAACAAAATAATTAATAATTACAGTATTGATTTTAAAGATTTTCAATATTGCATTAATTAGGCAAAACTTTCTTTTTTAATTTTTTTGTCATAATTTTCAAAGTCTGCTTTTGTAGAAAAAGTTAAACTTGTTATAAGACAAATTTTACAAAATAATAATTGAATTAATGTATATGTATGTGAATAATTATGTATACTTCGGTCAATCGATTTTAGACGCGTCTCCATTTTTTGTAAAATAGTTATTATAACATATTAATAATTTCTAGATTTTTAATAACTTTAATAGACAAATGAATCAAATTTTTCATATAAGAAACCTTGGCACTATTCTTCATGCCAACATTCCTGATGCAATTTATTCTATCTATTAATCTGAAATAAACCAATATGTTTTTGTAAAATATGATAAGCAAAATGTATACAATTTTATTGTTAATAAAAGAATTAACAAGATTATTGAATAAGTAAAATGAAAACTTCATCAGTATATGTTCACTTCTATGATTTGATAATAAATTTAATAAACATATGAAAAATGAATTGATAAACATTCCATGAAATTACCTTGTTTTTTAGGAAGTTTATGATCTGATTAGATTATTTGTGTGCAACATCATTGAGAATCACTTTGTGCCTTTAGAGTTTTCAGCAGTAGTTTTTATTCTTGCCGGTAGATGGCATAGCTAATATGAATGAAGAAACGATAAAGCATTTGCTTTAGAGCAATGATTGCTTTTTTATACATAGATAATTACTTGGATACAACGTTAAAACAGAATATTTCATAAAATAATTGTAAATTGTATAATAATAAAATATAATAATAAATAATATTTGTATCTATTTATAATTATGTCACATTCCAGAAGGCTCCAAACTACCCGACTACCTGACCTCGTTAAACGAATTCACAGATATAACTGTTTATCTTCTGTTCAATTACTGCGTTGTGCACATTTAAATTTATAGTGAGATATGAAATAATAGTCCATTAAACTACTTTATATTAAGTTATATTGATATTCTGTGTGATATTATGTAAAAAAATGCAGAAAAATGTTTCTAATCATAATTACAAATTACTGTGTTATTTTCAATGCCGTAAGATTAATTATATCAATATTTTGTTTTAAGTATTAAACTGGTTTTTTTTAATAGCTACCTTACATTGCTCTCTTAATTTTGTGTAATTTATAAGCCAATGACAACAAAAGGCTGAACTCCTTTCTTACATTAAAACCATAGGAAATCCTTTACATATAAGATTTTTATGGTACAGTAAATCATTCATTTCTTAAATATTTTTCAAACTCTACTAAAATTTGTTGTTTTTAACTACTGTTGAATATTCATCGATACCAACAAGTTATGAAATCATTATTTTTTTACTCGACAAAATAACATTGAAATACTATAAATTTTTCAATAATCAAATAACCATGTGCATTTTTAAAAGAATGTGATATACATTCCATTCGACCAAAATTGATTTCACTTTATGAAGTAAGGCAATATATTTTTCTCAGCATAAATCTTTTTATAGATTTTTAAAATACAAAATTATTAAGATTAGTCATATTATTTTTTAAATGCCTATATACAAGTAATGTCATTGTTAAATTTATTATTTAATGCAAACGAAATCCCAAACGTACAATGTTAACAGGTCAATAATTCCTCGGTCTCATTCACTAGAACATAACCTTTATTAAGGCAGTCAAGTTCATATCAAATTTCAACATTGTATACAGCTTTTTTAACTGTTAAATAAGAAATAAAAAAAAGGATAGATCAAAAAAATTTTAAGCTTTACTCTAAATTTTATATCATATTGTAGAAACGGTGCTTATTTATACTTTTTAAAATCAATATTCTTTTGTTGATTATTTCAAATTTATTCATTTTTACTTATTACAAATAGTCTTTGATAATTAAAATTACAGAATTATAGAATATTTGCAATATAATTATATATTATATTTAAGATATAATGAAAAGCTGTATAAAAATGTTAAACAACAATATTTTTATAGTAAATAATAAATATAGTTAAATTACAACAATTTACTTGATCTATTGAAAGAAAGTAAATGTCAATAAAGTATATAATTTTCTCTTAATTTGACATTACCAATTTTATATTTATATACTGTAATCTGTAACACTAAATCTTATATAAATCTTATTTAAACAAAGACTCCACATCGTTAAAATCAGAAAAAATTGTAAAACTTTGCTTTTATTAACATTGAAACTGAAACATTAAAAAATAATATCAAAATTTGAACAATTATGAAACTTAATATTAAATATAAGTATCATACCATTAAGTTTCTAAACGTACAAATGTTACTTTCTATAAAGAAAAATGGAATTAGTAATTCTCTCAAGTACTGAATACAAAAATAAAAAAACAAAAACGTTGTGGAGTAAGATTAACTATACTCTTTTCTTTTGTATTTATTAATTAAATGTCATTTTATTGTGTGCAATACAACTCAATAAAAATGCATTATTCCAACACAAGGGTTTTAAAAATGTTGAAAAATTGGTCAAAACAAAAGTATTATGATCATTGAAATAATCAAGCGTTACAGAAACGTAGATGATACCACGAAATAAGAGCGCGAGAAAAGGTAGTATCCTGATGAAACATATTTTTGATCGTGCATCGTTTTGTAACGCGCATGCATTCGAGAGTCTTTACAGTGGAGCAACGACGTGTGCGCATGCGTATTACACACTATCTACCCTACTCTGAGACATGGCCGACAGCACAACTTTGAAACGTGAGTTTATAACGATGTTATATCTCGAGCCAATACTCAGACGCTGTAAAACCAAACAAGATGTTGCAAAATGTCCTGTTTGAATTGAACGACGCTTTGCAGTTTTGTTCGACCTCATTGTCTTTTACCTTTTTCTAATAATCACCGGTGGAGAAACGTTGATCCAGCGTACGTTTATTGCAGTGAGTATATATACATGTAACTATATAACCACCCGCACAACTTTGTATAGCAATTGTAGCAATGTTTTACAATTACTGTTAGAATAACAATTTCCTTTCCTGCATTTCTACCCTGCATGTTCCTTTTTCCTTGCTATTGCTTCTTTTCATCTACAATTTTTCTCACTGTTTGTTATGGAAAATTGAAAGGCGACTTCCCACTAATAAACAATAAAGAAACAAAGTTTAGATAGTATTTAAAAAATTACATTTTTTTTAAGAAAATATTTACGGAATACATTTTTGGAAACAAGATGTTTCTTTTAATAATTGCATATAATGCTGTTAAAAAAGTTATTTTTAAATTGATTCATTGTTTACCGTGATTTTACGATGACTGTTTTGTTCACACAATAACGAATGATTCACCATTTTTGTGGACATCGGCATACTTAAAACTTGTAAACAAACTTTGATCTTGATCCATATAAATAAATAATAAACTTGGTAGGTTATTGATTGTTTAAATCTCAGCTTATATTGGAGGAAGTAATTTTCGGTAACACTTGATCAAGATGAGTATAACCTCATATGAAAATAAATGATTTAAGTATATTTAAAAGAATGACAAATTTATAAACAAAAACAAGTAGATTCGCAACAACCATAGTTTATATACATATGAATGATGGGATTGACCAACCAGGAATCATTTTTGGAAATGATGGATAATTCTGTAATTTTATTGGTCGAAGTAACGATTGAAGTAATTGTCCCGCGAAATTAGGCTTTGGCGTTAACATTTTCTGACAACATGGTTCCAATGTTGTTGGCATCACCAATATACACATTACGATCAATAAAGAGTCATAGAAATTAGTTTGAAAAACCGTAGCGCGCTTGTGATGACAACTTTGTTGCGAATTAAGTGAAATCACGGAAAAATGTGGAAGATACCGAGTGGCGCCACCTATGTTTTATAATCGTGTTGGCGTTACTATGATAGAGACTTATTTGAAGCGGCGATTTTCTGTGTAATATAAATGTTTTTATTGAAAGAGCGATGCTTTGATTTTTAACCACCATGAAAATTAGATCGACGTGATTTTTTCCGATATTTCATTCTTTTTTTATTTAATTTCATGGGAATATCAATAGCTATGATCTGCTATCCGCTATGTAGAAATGAGGCGAAGCGCGTTGCGGATGCTGATTAATCACGACAGTGTGACCACTACGTTAATATAATACTCGGACAAAAATTTACTGTATTAATAATTGTTTGTTGACATTTTATTGTTTTTCATTTTTTTTAATATCTCTTGAATTTTGTTATGTATGGTAACATGACATTCTTTTTTAATAACGAATGGTAGGCGATGAGATACATTTTATCCTCTGAATACAGAAATTCTGATTCGTTACATTTCTCAAGATAATGGCTTGACCAAGTAAAAGGAATGGTTGATTTTTTTGAGTTACGTTCACTTTATGATATTTTTATGTGTCTGTATAAAGTGCTTTAACTGCAGATCGTGATTGACCCGTTTATTTTATGGTTTAAAGCAAAATAATAATCTCAAATTTCTTAGTGATATTAATGTTATTCTCGTTATAACACATAATAATTATAAAATATTTAAAAAATATACAATAACACAAAATATTTATTAAATTATTTATAAATATAGATGTAGAAAATATTATCTATCTAGCAAATATAAGACATTAAATACTTACTGTTTTTTTAATATCTATAAATATTATGCGTTATTAGGGTCATTAACCATACAATCCCTGGTTTAAGGATTATATTATTTCAAATATTGAATTCAAAAAATTGAGATCAACTCAATTTATCATACAATTTATTATTGAATGTGTCTGATTTTTAAAGTCAGAAACATTCAGATTAATTTAGAATCAATTTTTCACACAATGTGTTGCTGATTCAAGTTTAATTTCAAAAGTTAATCACTTTCATCTATAGATTGTTTAAAAAATTGCATTTGATTGCAACTTCTTCGTTGCTTTCTTCAGCCTATTTCAGTCTACAAATTTTTTTGTCGAAACAGCTCGATCATTGAATCAGGGATATGTTATATATGTTTTATGTATTATATATTTATGTATAAGTGTATATATTTATGTATTATATATCTATGTTTTATATTTTTGTTTTTGTTTCAATTTAATGAATTCAATCAAACACACTTGCATTAAAGTTTCATTTTAATAGCTAAACTTGCAACATTATTTCATAGATAATATGATATGCATATTTATATTAATCTTTCAACATTGAAAATATTATTATGTGTATCATGTAATCAGGCATTAGTTGCACAATTTTTTATTTTATCACAACAAAGAGTTTTGTTGAATTATTTATAATTGATACATAAGGTAAATGACTCAACTTTTTGATCATTCAAACAGGGATAACCCTATCCCACCATATATTTGTTATTCGATACTTGTTTGAAATAGTTATGTAATTATATAAGTTATTGATTCAAAAGAAATTAAAAATGTAAACACATATTAAAAATAAAAGTTTATTCAATTCTCTAGATGTAAAATTAGTACATTGAACAAATAAATATGTAATATTTTTGGAATAAAAGCAATTTACTGTTCATTTAGATAGAATTTAAAATTTTGTTTTGCCTAAAACTTGCAAGTTTTGACGAGATAAAATTGATTACATGGAATTATCAATTTCCATCCCTTTTATTAATAAAGAACTAACTTTTAGATGACCCCAATACATAGTTCTCATTAACAATAACCTATAAGATTTGAAATATTTTGAAACAATTTTAATTAAACATTATATTTTATATACATCTACATTATTCAAAAGTTGTGAAGTATCTTTGCCTATTTTTATTAACATATAAAATATAAACAAATAATTGCACTTTGTTTACACACTGAATTTTGAGATACTTTAATAGTCTATAGATAAATAGCTATCAATGTGATAATTGATTGACAATTTTTTTTATTTTCATAACGAATAATTATAATTCAAGACTGTTTATGTGAAGCAGATATTCTGTTTATTGTTCGTAATTGAAGTAAATAATTTTGTATACAAAATATCTCAAATCAAGAAAAAAAAAGTAGAAATTGCTGCTCAATGACCACGTGATTTATTGAAAAGAAATAACTATTTCAAATAAAAACTATCTACAAAAATCTACAAAAAAAGTCTATCTGCAAAAAAAATATTTGTTATTCGATATATCATATTGGCGTCTTCAGACTCAAATCTAACACATGAATTCTATGTTATACAGAAACGCATAACATAAATGAATAATAATCCAAATGACGCTACGTTACGTTTATAACCAAAAATCTAATTTCGGGGCAACAATTGGATCGACATGATATCACTCAATAAAACGTAAAAGGCTGTAAAAAATATTTTCAATTTGGTTTTGACCCCAAAGCAATAATATTCCACGTTTTTCCAAACCTGATAACAATTTCCTCCGCTGTTGTGGCAGCACTCGCTGCGGACGCCCGAGCGCGCTCGTCTCGACCAATCAGCGGCCACCTTAGCCCGCGCTGCGCAACGACTGGAATCTCACGAAGCAAAGCGACATAGTCGAAGAGCGCTCGTGCTTGTAGTTAGCTTGTTCCGTAGCGCGTTGAGTAGTTTTGAAAAATAGCGTCGTTTTCGAGACCTCAACTCCTGCAATTCGTGCGTGAATTTCGACGCAAACATCCGAACGACTAGTTGCACATCGATCAACACACTCCGAGATAGTTTCAATGCAATTATCAAGCAAATCGTGTTGACTGTGTCCCGTGTATCGGTGCACGTAATTTTACGATATTCGCACGTCGTGTTCCTGACGAAGATTTCCAGCAGTTTTGGAAAACGTATTTCGTCGTATGGCAATACAGAAGCTCCGTTTATCCGTCATATTCAGTTCAATTGAGTGATTTCGGACTTTCAAGCTTTGTCAATGCTTTTGGCGCGACATTTAAATTTCGGTGGTCCGATTAGGCGTTTGTGTTTTCATGGAAAATGGTATTCTATGTTTATTTATTTTTAACAATTAATAAGAAACAGTTTTTTTTCTGAAACATTGCACAGAAATGGTCTCATGCACTTTTATCTTGATTTTGTTGTTTGACTTTTTTTTTAAATTTTTTTATACTATTTAAATAAAATTAATTTTGTAACACGAGGTGATGTAATGAAAAAATTGTATTTAAAGACTGTTTTTTAACGAATCATAGATATTTTTTTACAAGTTCTAGAATTATACTAATAAATCAAAAATATTTATAACATATTAAATATTATTTTCATTGGTTTATTTATTTTCTTTTTTTTTTATTTTTTTTTTTTAAATTATAATACAAAACAATCAACCATTTTAATTTATGGACTTTTATTAAACGAAGGAAAACAAATGCTTGAAAACATAAAACACGTGTAAACACTGATATCTAATTTAAAAATATATACATATTTTTTTTTGTTTTTGTTTTTTTTTCATACGATTATAAGACTAAGCATGATCACTAAAATTGAATTCCAAAACACCTTTCTTCCGGCAAGAAAAAGTTGTTAGAAAAAAAAAATTCCAATAAATTCTAATAAATTCTATTAAATTTATTTCATTTAAATTAAGTAAATAAATGAAAATAAAATAATATTCAACTATTGCACGCGTTAATTTAGAATGGCCAAAGAAATATTCGTGGAAGATAACGTAGTGGAGACATCGGACAATTTGGACGCGAAAAGCGGTGTCATGTCAATGCTTTACATCCAGCAAAATAAAATCCGACCGACCCAACAAATGGCTACGAACCAAGCGATCGTTCCACAGAGTGCTCCGCAGCTCGCCGCTATCATCAATCCCGTGGCCAATCAGGTAAAAATTTGCTTTCCTGTTTGTTTCGATCGCGCTCTCCGTCTGCTCAGGTATAAAAAAAAATTAACAAAATTACCAACAAACTTGCTTTCCACTGAACGTAATGTAACCAAACAGCAATAATAACAAATGACTCAAACAATGAAAGAAGTATGAAGAAAAAGGAAGTGAATGTTTTTGTGCCGATAAAAAAGTGAGGTAAGAAGTGTAAAATTATTGAAAAATTGATTGTTATTAATTAACCTTGCCGAGGATATCGCGGGGCTATATTTAAAGAGCTTGTTTGGTTGCAACGCGCGTGCAAGGCACAGGCGCGGCGCTTGATCGAGTGACAATTCGGCAATGTGGGTCGAAAGAAAGTCAAAATCAAAAGTAATCGGCGAGTGAGGCCGAGCATCGGGCCGCTCCAGCTGTTATGCAACGCGCATCTGAAATCGAATTATCGGAAAGGCGGTCGCGGGCGAGCAGTGTCAGCGCCGCGGACGTCGGCGTAGTCGATTTTTCGGGAAACCGATTCGGGCGAGGAAAAGCGCGCGGGCAACCTTGGCGTTTCGTTGAGTCGCGTGTATAGGTGGAGCTGCGCGAGTAGTAGTAGTGGCGGTGGCACCGAGTAAAAGTGTCGGACCGCGCGTGTGAGTGCGCCAAGTCGTGCCCTCTCGCTCGCTCCTTATATTATAAATATAGATTTAGTTGGTAGTTTGAGCCGCGAGGCGCACGTAGCCGCAGCCGCTAAACGATCGTTCGATTTTTTTCGCTCGCCTCTCTCCCCCCGGGGCCGTTTAACAGCGGACGTCCGTGTTCGAAATTCAATGTCACTGAATTAAAAAAAGGAAGATTAAAAAAATTGAAAAAAGTAAAGAAGAAGAAGAAAAAAAAAGATTAATAGTTATAACGAGACGTAATGCGAAGGAAGGGATTCGGTTTTGATTCTCGTTCTGGCCGTTTCGACTTTTTCGATCGTTCTCCACCGCTGGCAATTGGATCCGACGATTGTCTTTAATTGGCCTCGCGCGCTTTATCATCGGTGACTGCGATAAGCGGGACGTGACGGGGAAAGAAGGAGCAAAGAGAAGACGGAGAGTCGCAAGAGAACGTCGCAGAATTTTTGACTTTGCCGATCGGGATGAATTGACGTTGTTGTTTATAGATCACGAACAAGGTGTTCATCCAGGATGCGAACCAGGTCGCGTCTTATCAGAACAAGCCCCACATAGTGTACCGCGCGGTGAACGCGACCAACGTGAGTACACCGGCCCAAAAGCATATTCTGCTGAGGAAGGCGTCCTCGACCGCGCAGATCGTGCCGCTCAATTCGTCCACGCCGAACAGCCAAAGCCATGCACCGACAGGCAAACCCGCATTTGCTTATTTCATTAAGAGTAAACCAAGGGAGGTCCTTGGGGTTCCAGCAGGTAAATATCATGCGAGTTTTTCATCATTTGTAATTCAGTAAAACCATTGCTCGGGTTTCTTATTTTTCTTCCATTTGTTTTTACTTTTATTATGTCAAAAGATGATACTTGATACCTTTAAGACGTAAATGAAATATACATTTTCGTTAATGTATACTATTTTCTTTTTTATTTCTGTTCGAATGCATTTGTTCTTAATTACATGATAATTAACATTTCATATTTCATCGTATTCATATTTTGATTATTAATTTCTTTTTTTTCAGCAGGTGCAGTGCCATCATCACAGATAGGCAAATCTAAGCTAGTGATCGCGCCGGTGATATCGCAAATGCCGCAAACCGCGAGCACAGCTTCATCTGCCGTACCGCAAAATTCTGCCGCCAAACATATGACCAACATTCTGGTACCGGTTCTTCCTCAACCAAGTGGACCGAAGCCGAGCATGTTCAACTTGAAGATCAACAGTAGCCCGATCAGCAACGATGCCAAAGGAACGATCACTGGTACGTCATTTGACATTTATTCGCTTTCCCAAAGCATGGCAGGTGATTTTTAAAAAAAATTTTCAAAAAAAAAGATTACACGTTAGCTCATTACCATCGTCTGACGTTTCAATCGGTTACTTGCACTTTGTCGAGTATTTTTAAGATCGACGAAGAAACCAAATAGGCGAACGCGACGACGGTTATGCAATAAGATGATAGTTGTATGAAAATGCCAAGACGAGCTATTGTGCCGCTAAAATGGCCGTTTTTAAACTTTATTTCAAGGCGCTTTTTTCTAGGGATAATTTAAGTAGGTCAGCTATCTCTAATCATAGCCTGGGCTTGTCCTAGATAACGATCGCTGCTTTGACTAATCTCGTAATTGTATAATATTTTTGAGAACAACATTTTGGATGATCGAAAGGGGGTTGGATCGTATCATTGTATGGTTTTGAATATGTTTTTTCTCAAAACGTTTTGAGGCACAATATTGATCGCATTCTACCATGATGCACGAATCAAAAAATGGTTTTCATTCAAAAGATAATTTTCGATCAAAGTTTCTGAAATATTTGGGGCAATTCATTGATTTTGGTGGCATGCAAAATTAATTACAAGTTTTCTTTGGATTGTGTTCGTTTAGTTGTATGGGAACTTGATGTAACAAGGTTTCATTATTCAGTTAATTTCTTGACAATTGAGATTGCTGTAAGTGATGAAACTTTTTTTTTTACACATTTTTAAAAGTTTTGTATTGTAAAATGTTGAAAATTGTTTCATTTCTTACTGTTTTACATTAATTACAAGTTATATTTTAGTAGAATTTAATACTTTAGGATATAACATAACTTTGCAGTACAATTTTTATAACATAAAAAATTAAATCTTGAAAGACTCCTTTTTTTTGTCAAAACTTAATTGAATATATATCAAATATATCGTCGCCCAAGACGAAAAAGGGCCTATTTCAAATTTCTCATTGGCCCAAGCTGGCCAATTTGAACTTTTTTTGACTAACAGATCGACAAAAAAAACTCATCTTTTCACAAACTTACCAACAATATTTCGACTTTTTTTTTGAAAAGATTGAAGGATTTGCATATCAGAAAATTAGGAAAATAGTCGGAGAAAAGAGAGATGGGAGGTCTTCGCTTGGTTGAAAAAGCTGGAGAAGGAAATGACACTAGAGGCGTCCAGACAGGAAAACGGTGAGCAGGGGGCATGCTGACGAAAAGGTGATCAGCACCCCGGGTGAACCGAGTAGCTCGGGGCTTGCTGGGAATCATGGAGTCTATGTGACCTCCGAAAAACCGTTCATAAAGAGATTGGAGTAGAATAGGAAGAGTGGAGGAGGTAGATTGAGGAGGTGCCAGGGAATGCAAAATGTGGCTGAGGACAAAGGGAGAAGAGGACAATTATGGAAAGAAAAAAAGAGAGGAGCAGTTCAGGGGTCGTTCAGGTGTTGACTTGTTTTGATGAAGGGGCCATCGTGCTAGGAGTGTTTGTGACAATAGTGTTATGGTGTATATAATTATGGCTTTGAAAAGTTAGCTATTGTCTGGAATTTAAAATGTATTGTTTTTATGGTATTTTATATTATGTTATTTTATTGTATTTTCATTGTATTTTATTGTACAGTTGATTGTAGCATTTTATTATAGGATAGGGGTTCGTTTATGTAGTTTATGTTTATGTTTAGGATGGTATGTAAATGTAAGGAAAGGTGATGTATTTAATATTATATTATTTTATTTTTGTACAAAGTTTGTAACCAAAGTCTGTGTCTGGGCCGTTGAGAATTGGGCCAACGGGGAATTCGGAATAGACCGTTTTTTGACATTTTATTGAAATAGGCCCTTTTGTATCCATTCACTGAAATAGGCTCTTTTTCATCTGGGGTGACGATATTTATTCAGAATTTTTTTTTCATATTGCAATTAGATACAACCTTACTTCATATTTGACTTTATTCATGAAATATGATTTCAGATAATATAAATTTTTCATTTTTGAACATGTATTAATTTTTTCTGATCATTTTTACTGTTTCTTAAATAATTTTAGTAAGTGTCCAAGCAATACAAGTTTTATAGTTTTTTCACTTATAACCTTAAAAATTCTGTATTAGACACATTATCCATCTACATCGATGATTTTGCTGATGTGTATCAGTAACATAGATATTTTCTAGTTTTAATTTCTCTTCTGCATTATTAAACTTTCGGTATAGCTAACAATTTACTTGAGAACAAAAGTTTTTGTGAAAGTATTAAGTGAAAGTATAAATAAAATACTTAAAAGTTTTAATGGTATAAATATAACGTCACATTTCTAGGAATATCAAAGATAAGATAATAAATAACTAATCAATAACAACAAAATTTTTTTTCAGTATTACGTGAGTCAAAGACAACAAATTCCACCACTCATCCGCCACCTTTGCATCCGATTACAAAGATGAGTTTATTGGGAGCAAACAAGAGCAACAGTAATTCATCAGAAAGTATAAAAATCACAGAAAATCCGGATTCCGCTGTTATTACACCTATTCCTAAAAAAGAGGAATTTTTACCTCCTGAAAAGAAACGGAAAACGATTAGCAACATTCTGCGCACGCCAAATGAAAAACGCATGAAAAAGCAAAACTTGCGTAAATCGCCACATGAAAACGTGCTCGAAATGAATTATACTCTCAGTAGCCCAGAACCGGATCAAGAAAAAGATAAGAGGATGCAAAACGACGACGAAATTACTCTGATTAAAGTTGTTCCTAGTCCTAGCGAGGAAAAGCTAATGAAAATGCCGTCAATGGACGATGATATTAAAATTGAACTGATCAAAACAGCGAATAGTAATGTTTCCGAACGTACGCAGGAAACTAAAAATGAAAATTCTGTTAAAAAGGGTGAAGATACGAATTCACGTTTGAGTGAAGCAGAGGCCGATGTTTCAAAGGTCGTCGATTGGAATGAGGGCTCCGGATCGATTTCCGGCTGTGCAATGAAGGTATTTAAAAATTTATCAAGATTTTATTCGCATTTTATAAATTTTTCTGCATTATTGACATTCTTTTAGTAATTTTACAATTATTTGAAGGGAATAATGATCCAAATTATTCAAAATGCTGAGCAACTTTATATTGAACAAATATTTTCTTTTGTGAATTTTATTAATTTGCCATAACAATTGAATGCAATGTAACTACTGTAACCAAAAGTTTTTTTCTTCTTTGACAATATTTATTGTTTGCTTTTAATTATAACTATTATTAATTGAAATAAATAAGGCACACATATAAACATAATAATATGTATTTTCTTTTTACAGTTCCATATGAATGAATTTGGATTAATGGAAGTTGAAGATGAAGATGATACTAGACAAGATAAAGATAACAATATTGGTGATAAGGAGAACGTTTGTTTATCACAAAACTCGACAAAGTCAACTTCCTCGTGTAGTTCTTCTGAAAAGAAATGTAAGTAAAATTTTACTTATTAATGAAATTGAAGATGAATTCACTTAAAATTATGGTAAATTATGATTCTTACTGGCTCATTTTTTTTTTTTTTTTTTTTTATATTCAACCAAATAAAGGATTCGTTTGGAAAGAATTAATATACTTAATATAATATATTACCATATACTTTAAAAAAAATTAAATTGCCTAATCATTTATTTGATTATTTCCTAAATAACATGTATAATAAATTTTTTTGTTATATAGCTGAAGAGCGAAGAGTCCGATCAGTATCCTCGGATACTTTTTATTGCTGCCAAGGATGTGGGTGCCATGGTTTAGCATCGGAATTTGAGAGTCTTATTTCTTGCAGTCCAAGTTGCACAGAATTGATAGAAGCGAAAAAGCAGCAAGCTTTGCGAAAAGAAAAAGATTTAAAGTAAATAATAAAATACTCTTATTTCATTATTACTATATAATACAGGGTGGCGACAAACCTGGAAAACCGGGAAAACCAGGAAATGTCAAAGAATTTTTTTCGATCGGGAAAAATCAGGGAAATGTCAGGGAAAAATATTTGTCACATCAAATTTTAGTCAAATAATAACCTTAAAAACATGTTACTGTAATGATATAATCTATGTGATGTTGTATTTGAAAAATTAAGAACAAAAATTATTATAAATACCTGTATTTTGTTTAAATCATATTGTTTTTTAATTGACAATTGACTTATGAACATAAAAGTAGTAAAATACGTTTATTATACATTAGGTTTTTGCATATGAAAGATTGATGTCAGGGACAATTAACTGAAATTGTTTGAAAAATCGGGAAATGTCAGGGAATTCTTTTCTCGAGGTTTTGTCGCCACCAAATATATTATTAATGTATTTGGTGTATTCAATATTCGCTTATTAATATTAATATTTTCCAATAGAGATATACGTTTAAAACGAAAACGCAGAAAATTAATGCAAGATCAGAATAAAGATGAAAAGAAAGACGATGATAAAAATGATGAAAAGTCACAAGATAAATCCAAATCCGAAACAGACGAAGATACAAAAGACACAATTTTAGGGATTGATGAAGAAGTATCTGAGTGCCCTACTGAATCTAGGGTACGAAATTTAAATGATATTAAACAAAAGGTTATTTTTTATTTCAATTGTTTTCTACTTATTTTAATAACTGTAATAGTACTCAATTAAAAAAATTGTTTTTATTATTTTGTAACTAAAACTAATTGTTTTTTCAGCCTTATCCTTGGTTGACAGGCAAATTTGGTTTTTCCTGGGCTAAATATTTAGAGTTCATGAAAGCAAAGGCTGCTCCTGTTAAGTTGTTCAAGGATCCATTTCCATATTCTAAAAATCAATTTAGAGTTGGAATGAAGCTAGAAGGAATTGATCCTGAGCATCCTTCTCGTTATTGTGTTTTGTCTGTTGTTGAAGTTGTTGGTAAATATTCATAACTTATTTTATTAAATATTATTGGCGATACATCATTTCAAATATCTACTTTTATTTATCAGTAAATATTTTAGCACCTTTAAATGACCATTGATATCTATATTTTGTAAATAATTACAGTAAAATTAACATAATAGTATATTGTTTAAAAAGTGTCAAAAATTGTCGATGATAAACAAGTATAACTATTACCACAAGAGTTTCATCAACTTACGTCACTAATTGAACTTTGCACTTTTCATAACTTGTGACCGTGGTAAAACGTTAGATTCCTTCATGGTTACTAGTTGTAAAAAAGTAATTGTATTAATTATGTTGCTTTTTTACTATTATTTTTTTTCATTTGTAATTTAAAATTATTTAAAAAAAAGTTGGAAGCATTATTTTATATTAGGAACGAGGAAAAGAAATAAGCAATTGTAGGAGTTGTGAATATTCAAATAAATATTTATAAAAATATGTTATACTTTCACAGGTTATCGTTTACGCTTGCATTTTGATGGATATTCCGAAAGTTTCGATTTCTGGGTCAATGCTGACAGCATGGATATTTTTCCAGTTGGATGGGCCGAAAAAAATGGTCACAAACTTAATCCGCCAAAAAATTATGTCGCCAGTAATTTTAATTGGAATGTTTATTTAAGAGTTTGCAAAGCGACCGCGGCACCAAAAAATATATTTTCGAACAAAAATGTAAATATTTAATTATATACAAGTGTGTTTGCACTTTCGTTATTTATGGAGTAAAATCTTGCACTAACTTTTAAAAAAGTGAAATCACGTTTCTGTTATACGTTCGCGGTGTACCAGAAAAATTCCACGACTATTCAATTGCAGTTCTTGATCATTAATTTTATTATTATACTTTAAAATATTTGAGAAATTACATAATTAACCAATTATAATCTTAAAAAATAGACTAAATTTCCTAACAATTATGTTAAAATAATAATGGTCGATTTTCAGACTGTCTTTCCTACTGGTTTCCGAGTTGGTATGAAATTAGAGGCAGTTGATCGTAAACACTCATCGTTAGTGTGTGTTGCTAGTGTAGCAGGGCTCATGGATTCGCGGATACTCGTACACTTTGACTCGTGGGATGAAGTTTATGATTACTGGGCAGATATAAGTTCACCTTATATACACCCAGTGGGCTGGTGTCATCACAATGGTCACAGTTTAACTCCACCCAATAGTAAGCACCTATTTTTTCTGTCAGGATAGTTTTGTCAGGACAAATTTATAAAATGAAGGTACTTAACAAATTCTTCATTTATAATACCAATGTTTATTAAAAGTTAATATTCCAGATTACAAAGATCCAAAATCGTTTACTTGGGATGAGTATTTAAAGGAAACGAAATCCGTAGCTGCCCCTGCTAGAGCATTTAAACAAAAACCAGCGAGTGGCTTTAAAAGGGGTATGAAATTAGAAGCCGTTGACAAAAGAGTACCACAACTGATTCGCGTAGCTACTGTGGATGATGTTAAGGATCATATGTAAGAATTATATTTCTAATATATTTTCAATTTGGACGTTCATTTTTAAACGTCAATTCAAATCAAAATTTATTTTAACTTTATTCTTATTACACTAATTTTGTGAAATTATTTGATACTTTAAATCATTCTCAAATGTATTATCATGGTTTTAACAATTTGTAAATTGCAGGCTTAAAATTCATTTTGACGGATGGCCTGAAAACCATGCTTACTGGGTCGATGATGATTCAACCGACATTCATGCAATGGGTTGGTGCGCTAAAACGGGACATCCTTTAGAGCCTCCATTAAGTGAGTATTTTTAATAGTTCTGACAATTTGTTTAAATAAAATTTACTTATATACAGTAAAATGTATATATCATGGAATGTATATAAATTGAATTAAATTAAATTATTATTACATTAATTTTAAACAATAATGTGTAGTATATTAATAAATTTGTTAAGTAAATTATATAACTAAAATTTTAATTGGTATATTTATACTAACATAAGTAAATTTTATATTACTAACTTTTCAGCTGCCGATAATTTAAATGAACGTTCGGAATGTGGAACACCTGGTTGTCGAGGAGTAGGGCATATAAAGGGTCCTAGATTTGCCACACATAATTCACCATCAGGCTGTCCATATTCACCACAGAATTTGAGCAAAATTCGTGCGGCAGCTGATCGGCTGAACCACAAATATGATAGTTATGAATATGACGAAGACTTTGCGATGGAAAAGCCTAAACTCGAAAAGACTGATAAGATAAAGTCAGAAAGATCTGATAAATTGGAAAGGCTAGTGGACGAAAAAACGTTAAAGTGTGAGCGAACCATTAAGCAAGAAGACGATAATTCCAATGATAAACAGGAAAATAATGACAGGTAATTTTTATAACTAACCCTTGTTCCATTTTTCACATTTCATGTTTATGATTAATTTTCTTTCGATATTTCAAAACTTTAGTTTGAGTTTTTTTTTTTTTTACCTACAAGTTTGATTTGAAATTATATTACTTGATAAAAAAATAAATTAAATTTAATGGTGTTACAAAATCAAAAGGAAAGATTTCAATGAAAATTAAAAGATAAAGAAACGAAAGGAAAAAAATTAGATATTTATTGTTTTTAATTATTTAGATGTGGCAAGCGCTTATTAAATGATGATGATGATGAACAGTTAAGGAAACGCAAGAAACGTGCTACTACGTAAGTTCACTTTTTTAGTTGATTAAGTTCTTTAAACGCAATATATATATATATATAAATGAAACTTCTAAATGCACAAATAAAATATGCAACTATTCCTTTTTTTTCTTTTTTTTATTTTATTTTATTACATTGTGTATCTTTTACATTTATTGTGTTATTTATATGTATTGTCATCTTTTTCTTTCTTACAATTTTTTTTTGCATATACTATATATCATTCAATTGATGTATCATTAATATATAAAATACATATATATAATTAATTTTCTTCTTTTTTCATAATTTACAGTCGTCACAATTCAGAGGAATCTCTGTCAAACTTAAATTCAGTTGACTCTCCATCAAACGCAATGTCGAATAATACAGTTGTATCTGAAAAGCAGCTCAGATTGGATTTGTATAATTCTGTTTATAATCCTGGGTACAATCCAGCTCCAGATCCACCCCGTGTCTGGGCCAAGCATAGTAGTACATTGAATAGAGTTGTTTCCAAACAAACTACTAATCCACGACGTTGGTCAAATGAAGAAGTCATTAAGTTTATACAAAGTGTTCCAAATTGTCGAGACTTTGGTTGCGTTTTTCGAAAACACGTAAGTAGTAGCATTATTGTATAATAATATTTACTCTTTTCTTTTTACTTACAAGAATACAGATTTCAATACTAAAGCAAAATTACTAATAATAATAATAATAATAATAATAATAATAATAATAATAATAATAATAATAATAATAATAATAATAATAATGTAAAATTAAAATTGTAATAATAAAATACTACTAGTTTTTTCTCAGCTGATATTTTATGTAAAAAATATAATTTTTAGATAATATTTTTCACAAATGTCTCCGTTTTTGAAGAAAATATCAATTACACTAACATTAACATTACACTTTAATAACATTATAACTTACTTGAATAGCATTGAATTATAATTTTCTTTTTTTAAATATTTTATGTTAAAATTATGTGCTAAAAATAAGTTTAAGGAGATAAAATAGTTGTCTTGAAACATTTATTAAATCGATTAACATCTTAAATCTTATCGTTTGTTATCAATTATTTCATTATAAAATGCTTATACTTTTCTTTATTCTAAAATTAACAAATTTAAAGTCTACTAAACGTAGTTTACATAATTTTAATTTAGATTTAATCATTTTAATAGCTTTTTATTACTTATTTTTATAGAATATTGATGGTGAAGCTTTCTTAATGCTTACTCAAGAGGATTTGGTGTCTTTATTGAAACTGAGACTTGGTCCTGCACTGAAATTGTACAATAGCATAGTCCTTTTACGTCGACGAGCTTCATAAACAAATTTTGATGGTGAATATTGAAATATCGTTGAAAATGTAGAGTGCGTATATAATTGTATGAATATATCTGTGGCTCGTAATAATTGGATAACTTCCATTGTCACATTTTTTAAGATAATTGAACCTTAAATATTTGAAGGTTTTATCTTTATCAGTTTAATAAAATATTGATTTTATTTCTATAACAAAAATACGTGTTATCTCATTATGACATGTAAATCAGGAAATAGTAGTGTCTTCATTTTTCTGTTTAATAATTGTGGGTATTAAGTTTCTTATCCAATTGCAATAAACATTATTAAAATTTTTGTTGTTTATCGGTGTGTTTGATAACCTTTTTTTTTATTATTTCTTTAATATTGTCATTTTGAATTGCTTGAACCTCGGGGTGCTCAATGTTCAAGTCTTAATAATTTTATTAATAGTACATTTTGCATCAGGGGCGAAAGCACTATTTTCGTTAACTGGTATTATACTTATCTACTTATTCATGCAAATTAGACAGTGCATTAATATTTAGACGTAAAGTAAAACTGAAATAATCTATTTTTTCTTAAATACTATGGAATGAAAGTAATAAAAATAAATTTAAAACTTCACATTTTTTGAAAAGTTGAGTTATCCACTCAGTGATGATGACCATGGATATATATTTTTATACATATTGTATTATACGCATTCTCCAAACTGACCATCTAGAACCGTGATATTTTGTTTCACGATCACTGCAATCTCTTTCGATAATGACGAGTACTTATAATGATTCTTTAAAAATCATTACTAAGTGTGATTAACACACTTTGTTTTGTACAAATGTAAATATTATAAACTTGATTCGCAATAAGTTCAATATAATCAGTATTATATATTATTTTTGTTTAATATTGTGATTGTTTAACAACAAAAAATATATATTGGCATTTGAAATTTATTAGCCAAGTCTTCGTAAAATATTTTGTGAGTGTAGATTGGATACAATGAATGAAAACATTTTCAATATGTTGTTTTCATATTGGGAATGTAATATATCATTACATTTTAATGATAGCATTATTACATCACTAATGACTGCTTTTTAAGCAATTGCCTTGATTTTTTTATTACATCTGCTTTGTAATTTTTAAATATATATAAAATGACCATGAATTTAGAATGAATTGAAATCTATCTTAAAAGATGAATATTATAAAATCAACATTTTAGGATATAATTAATTTAATTGTTTTAAAAATACAATTAAAAAAGTAAAAAAAAAAAATATGTTAATCTTTCAAAGCAGTTTGTATCCATCTACACTATTTGATTTGAAAATTAAGATCTAGGCAGAACATGAATTTCTATTATGATTATTGGGTTTTGACACGTTCCAATAGACTGCTTTGGTTGAAATTATTTTTATTGCACAACTATAATAAAATTCTCTTAGCTTAGTTTAGATATTTGAATTTATGAGAAAAAACTGAAAATCGTATACCGTTTTGTGAATCAACATTTTCATGTTGATGTCAGGCTGCCAGAAAGTGCACGGGGCTCGCACCTGAAGTTAGCTGCGTAGCGACGCCTACTCGGCATCGCTACCATAGTTCTTGGTTGAGTTGGTGTCCAGTATTGAATGTACTGATGAACATTTTTTGTAAAGAAGGTTTTAAATTCACCAAGTTCAGTAATGTTTTGAAAAATCTATAAAAAAAAAAAAAGAAAAAAAATCGGCTAAGTTTTATTTTTTGTATGTTTTTGTTGTTGCTGTGAATGTGTACAGTTTTAGGTCAAATGAAATAACAATATCAATAATAATGGGGACAATTAAGGGGATATTTTGAATTGTTTAGTTTGTTGGAGAAAGAGATGAATTACAAGTCCATACTAGAAATGACATGAAGTGCATACACTGACAGAAAAATGTTTAACTCTACCAATTATTTTAAATAGTTGTTGAAAATTGTCAAATAAACTACACATTTTGCTTAGAGCAGCTAAATTCTACTTGAATTAACAATCTGCTAATTAAACGAAAAATTTACATAGTTGGCTCAACTGTGGAATACGGTTGGCCGTATTCAACTATGAATATAGTTGAGCCAACTACATGCTGATTGTGCACACCATCGTTTTTCTCAGTGTACAAAAATATACATGCACAAATATAAATTTCTAATATGGATATTTTTACTTTGACATTTTTATAGTTCGTTTAATAATTTTACAGTTTACAAAAAATTTGATTGAAATCGTGTAAATATGCGTTTTAATAAAATAAGGAAGAAAACCTAATTAGTAAATTTAATGTATATTTTGGAGGTACGAACTACTTTTATTTATCGTTTTACGTACATTTCAATCTACATTGTAAACGTTAAATTATTTTGTATAAAATATTTGTAAAAAACGTGCGCAAACTAATTATGTAGACTTGTGTACTTTTTTTAATAAATAATACAAATACTGATATTATGAGAATCATTTTTACGAGTTCTTATTCTTGATGTATCATTTACATAGACATTGCGTAGACATTGGCGCGCACCCCTCCCCCTTCCCCGGTGCGCCGATAAATAAAATTAGATGTATATGATGTTTTTGTTTTAAGAAGTTCGACCTTGTCAACATACGTTAACTTAAGTTCAAAATTCAAGTAATCTGGACTAGAATAATACTTTTCAAAATTTGTTTTCAAAGTTACTTTTACATTTTTTACCGTTGTTATGAATTTGAAATTGTTTCCATCCACATTTACATTGATTAAATCAATTAAAAGTCATATCGAAGGAGAAAAAAAATTTCTTGTATAATTTTTTATAATTTATTATTATTAAAAAGAAAGAAAGAGTCGATGCAAACGTCGAGCTATAAGCGGCCATTGGCGCGCTCGACGCCCTGAACAATCGGCAGCCCGGCGGACTCGCGCGCGACGAGAAAAGTTGTAGGTTGGAAGGGAAGGGGAAGGGAGGTCTGATGGGTGGTGGGGGAAGCGGCGGTATTCCGCCATTCTCTCTCTCTCCTCGGTCGCAGCGGCAGTGTTTACATATGGCAACCGGTCCATGTGTTCAGTCGGTGGTCTGAGGGGCTGCCGAGCAGGTGGTTGTATTCGTGTTTCGCGCCTCTCTTGAATTCCGCTCGGCGCCGCTCGTGTCACGTGTTGGCTGCGCGGCGGGCATCAATCGGCGCGGCCGTCTCGAGGCGACAGGTCGGGCGCGCGGTCCGCGACAACAAGTGTCCCTCGCGGAGAAATGAAAAACAAGTGAAAAGGATCGTTGGCGAGCGCGGGCGAGCGAGTCGAACGGCAGATCGGTCGACGAAGGTTGGAAAAGCCGAGGCGCGAGTGTCCGCGATGTAGTGAAAGCCGAGACTGAAACTTTGGCCCGAGTGAACATTGTTGCTCAGCTTTTGTCATTGTTATGACCGGCGCCGAAAAGTCCAAGGCCGACGATGCGGAGTGGCTGCTGTTGAGACTCGATTGGCAAGCGAGAGCCGAGCAAGAGACGGACGGTCGCAAGTTCGGGGCGCAGGGCCCGCTTTCCGGCCCGGTCGCAGGGCCGAAAATCATGCACACCCGGGTGTTGCCGACCAGACGGGCTCTGCAGGCACTCGCGCTCGTCCTCGCGACTGCGTACGCCACCATTCTCCTCTATCAGGCCGTGGCGCCGCGTCAGGTAACATTTTCTTTACTTCTCACAATTAGCTCGTTTCGTCCCCCGCAATCGGCGACAACATTACGCCGCGTTTGCGACATTTTTTTATTTTTCTTATTTTTTCCTCTTTTACTTCATCTGTCAAGAAAATTACAAGTGACCAGTTTTTTAGATTAATTGATTCAATTTGAAGAAAAAAACTTTATTCAATTATCGGATGAAAACAACGTCTAAAAACAATGCTTGTCAACAATGCACGAAAGCATTGAATAAAAACTCGCGGTTCCAGGAATTGTGTTTATTTTGATTTTAAGTTAAGTTTGTTTATTTTTCTTATTTTTACTCTTTTACTTCATCTATCAAGAAAATTACAAGTGACCAGTTTTTTAGATTAATTGATTCAATTTGAAGAAAAAAACTTTATTCAATTATCGGATGAAAACAACGTCTAAAAACAATGCTTGTCAACAGTGCACGAAAGCATTGAATAAAAACTCGCGGTTCCAGGAATTGTGTTTATTTTGATTTGAAGTTAAGTTTGTTCATTTTGGTTTTAAGTTAAGTCAAGTTCTTAACAATGGAAAGAAAATAAAAGGTCAATGATAGATAAACATTAAAAAACAAAGGTAAATACGAATACTTATTATTTTTGTGTTTTGATCTTTATTTATAGA
The DNA here is from genome assembly GCA_022817685.1 of Aradophagus sp. ZL-2020. Lineage (NCBI taxonomy): Eukaryota > Metazoa > Arthropoda > Insecta > Hymenoptera > Scelionidae > Aradophagus > Aradophagus sp. ZL-2020. The sequence goes on from JABFOV010001201.1 coordinate 25,205, forward strand.
TAAATCTTTGGAAAAAGTGTTTTTAGTTTTCTTATTTCGTGATAAATATAAAATTGTGAATATCGCTTGTGCATGTTGAGTATAGATATTGTCCTTGGTGTTTATTATTTACAAATAGTAAGTAAAAGTGTTTTTAGTTTTCGTATTTCGTGATAAATATAAAATTGTGAATATCACTTGTGCATGTTGAGTATAGATATTGTCCTTGGTGTTTATTATTTACGAATGGTAAATATTGCCAAGAAATTATTGATTTTTGCCATACGTTTTATTTCTTAAAACTTACGCTTATATGTATATCAAAGCAAATTAACGTTTTTAGAAAAATTAAACTTTTTTCTTTATGAATGATATATAAGCCCAAAATATGGTCTGAATGAGGTCTATATATGATCCTTATATATATGATATGATCCTTATATAACATACATTTAAAACACGTACAATCAGACCCAAATCCAGGTTTTTTAGTACATACGAATTTAATTTATACTCTAAATCACAAACTCTACTTTTTACAAATAAACACACATCATTTTGCAACTAAAAAATAAATGTCACAATAAATAAACAGTAAATTAAAGCGACGAACTATCGAGAAATGTGTCACGATTTGTAGATAAGAATAATAAAAAGGAGTGGAAGTAAAACGAAAACGTGCAACATCAGTTGGACGATCTTTTCTATTTCTTTCATTTCCGTTTACTTTATATTTGCTAATATGGCAGCTGAGAAGCCGGCGTTATCAGTTCAAACGCCGTCACGTTGCGCAAGTATAAAGGATAGCAAAAACGTCACACTGTTGCAAGCCGGCACATTGAATTTCCTTTATGAAAGCGTTTCATTTAAAATTCAACAGATCATTTCGCACTTTGCTTTTTCAACGATTTTCACAATGAATCAAGGCTACAAAATCGGAGCCTATTTCTCCCCAAACGAGCGGCGAAACAAGTGCGTTACATTTGGCTGAGCAAAATAAAAATGTTTCCGTCTTCAAGACCGAGGGGAAAATGTTTCATTTTATTATCACGTAAAAATGTTTAAATGCAACGGAGCATGAATAAGACAATGGGCGGCTGCTGAATGATGAGAAATTTTTTGTTTATGCAAGACCAACAACACAATGAAATTTGATACTCGGTTACTGCGAACAAGAATGCACAATAATGCGAACGTGTGCGTATCAAGCGGATATGCAATTAACGGGAACATACGCCGGAATCGGCGTGTTTTAACGACAAACTGCGAAACACGGGGCAAAGAAACGAAAATTAAAAGGCAAGAGCAAGGATTACTTTGCAACTCGCGTCGACGTGCAGTGCAACAAAAGCAGACGAAGAAATGCATTAAGCTGAAATATGCGCCGTCATTACGTTAACTGACATTACATACTGGCCGTGTTCAAATTCAGTTCGTACGCTTTGTACATCTTTGCTAATGAAAATGTATTCGCTCGGCTTCTAAATCAATTCAGAAAATCAGTTCAATTATTTTGAATTGATCGAAGTGGCTCCGAGTGGAGTGTGCTCCTGTGACGGACACGTGCAATTTCATACCACCGTTCAAATTGTTATCATTATTATTCCGATGGCTGTTTTTTAGTTGATTATTTAATTGTTTCGTGGTGACTTCTATTCTCGATGTCTTGATATTTTTTTCAACATGTCTGCACTAAAATTAACGCTCGCGTTTGGAAATCAAGAATCGCACACTGCAAAAACAAGGTGACTTATTTCTAGACGTTTAGTCACTTTTGGGTGTCTAGTTTGGTTTTGTGTCTAAAATTGACAAGTGTCTTAATTGAATATGACTAATTTGTAGTCACTTTTGGTGTCTTATTTTCA
>JABFOV010001202.1:0-27045 GCA_022817685.1 Aradophagus sp. ZL-2020
AAATTTCCGTTTTTTGCCTGGACATTTCCTGCCAAGGCCAATTTTGAAGATCCGCCTTCCTCGGAAATATCTATCTTATCCCTGGAAATTTAGGGTTCACATTTCCTGGCAATTCCTCTCAGTTTTTTTTTTTTTTTTTTAACGGAATAGCCTGGAACTTTTAACGCGGGTAAGCTAGTACCTATTGCGGCGCTACAAAAATAGCCCGCGGTGTTAAAATTTCTAGACTAGCATTATTCACAAAAAAATACAAAGTTGTCATTCATTCATGAAAACAACAAAAATAATTTCTTAGCGTCATACTGATTATGAGTAATCATTATTTTAATTTACGGAATACATTATAATTCTCTGATAATTAAAATAAGTTTCCCTCAAAAGACTAAAAGTTCTAGTCTAGATGGCGTATAAGTGAAATTTGAATCTACTAGCTAGGGGTATAGTAAATTTTCCTATTTTTATGACAGCACCAAGTCAGAGGACAAAGCCGAAAATGTTTCCTATTAATTATGAGAAAAATTATCTATTTTTAATGTAACCTGTAATATGAAGAAAACAAAGGTATTTAAATTTGACTGCTTGAACAGTATTTGAGATCTACCTAGAGTAAATCAAACATATTCACTGTTTGAACAGAAGCACATTTTCGAAGCATGGTACATTAATACACACAATGTACACAATTTTTTTCAACCAGTATATTACAAGAAAAGTATGGGAAAATGTTTGCTAGATTGATGATATCAGATTAATCAAATCGAAAATTAAGGAAATTTCTTTTTGTTAAATATTGTTTCATAAATTAATTTTTTTACAGGAAAAAATTAATTTTTTCCTGTAGAAAGATAATTCAATATAAGATTATTTTATTCTATTAATTTATAAATATCCATTTTATTAACATTCGATCAAAATCGCTGAAATGTCGGTGATATGTCTTTGACAATCACCGAATTAACGTTCATAATTTTTTAAGACCCCGGAATCAAGTATTGTTGATATGTAAACTCGTTTGAAATGAATGGAATGAACGATCTTGTGATGTATTTGAAAATTATTCTCGATGACTGTGGTAGGGGATTGTGACGCAGTCTGTGGGTATGGGCAAGAGGTGTAAATTTGTGATGAATGTGATGAAGGGACAAAGGGTCTATTAAAATACAAGACGTCAGCAATTCAGTAATTATAGAAGGAAGAATATTAATATGACTTTAATCAATTTTGTCTTTTGTTTTACTTTTTTGTTTTAAATGTGACCTCATTTTGTCAAAACTAAAATTAAGGATGACAATTTTTTTTTTATAAGCAAAATATACAAATAGAATTTATCTTGAGTCTAACAACATTCCAATACACGCGACTACTCTGTAACTGGAAGTTACGCCTAATCAATCACAAATGCCACAATGATGTTATGGTGATGCCACAATAAAATCACAAGCATGCCACAGGAACTACGCGCTGACATCACAGCGAAGTCACTGAAACAAACATCACATTATATCGTTGTGATGCAACACGGCATAGTTACAATGTCAGATAACACCTTTGTGATAACATCTTTGTTATGTATAGTCATATTATAATCTGACGTTTTTCTATAGAACATACCATCTTTGTGATGTGCGAAATTTTTGTGACATATCGGGACATCAATTTAATGCTACGTGACATCTTTTTGTTGTAATATTGCATCGCTGTGATATAATATGACATAACTGGGTTGTCTCACCACATTTTAGTCATGCAATTTAACTTCATTCTGACTAAACATGGCATTATTGTGGTGTAATATGATATTTTTGTAGACTTGCTTGACATAGTTTCCATGTAATGTGACATCAAAATTGATGTCATGTGATATTTTGTGATATCGTTTAATATCGTAAATTCACGTGATATCTTTATGACATGACTTTGATACTATGTTAACGTGACCTTCTTCTTTTATTTGAATACATCATTTTTATTGCGAAGCAGTAAATCGTTGGCTGAACAAAAAGCGCATTTTCTTGTAATTCACAAGTGGTTTTCTTACTTTACTGGATTTAGATGGAGAATGGTTTTATAATAAAGACGGTTATTTACGTTTCCCGATCGATAATCTTTTTATCACCGAAGAATCGCAATCGAGAAAACGTACGTTCGAGTTTACTTCAGTAATTCGCAATATCCATTTTCTATCCTGAGTTTCGGTATCCTGCTTGTCGTTCTATACGCAAACTGATAAATCCACGTAAATATTGGGTGTCATCACAAGTGTGCGAAATCATGTCAGCATTACTTATTGACTTTCAGAACTGAAACAAGTGTTTGCAAAATTATTGCCCAGTAACCAAGTGATAATGATTTGATCAGCGAATGTAGATTTCACGTATCTATATATTTAATTTTTAAAAATTGTTCAACAGTTAGGTTACAAATTCAATTTAATAATGGAAAAACGGATTCCAATTAATTTAATGATTTACATTGTAATACAAATGATTATAAAACGAAGTTCTTTTTACAATTTCAAATGGTTGGTAAAATAATTAAATTTACACTAATGTTCAGTTCATCATATAAAAAGATTAATAAAATATTGAAATACTTCGAAACAGAATCAAAACATTTATTGATTAGCACCGTGGAATCGACAATTCATGTAATTAAATAATAATAATATAATTATAATCATTTGAAATGTTAATATTCAAATTATATAGAAGCAATAGTACATTACTGCCTCTGGCGCCACAACGCCAGAGGCTAGTACGATACTTTTCACAACACGAGAGCGGGACGAAAGTGGATTTTTTCGTCCCTAGCATGCCCGAGAGTACTTTGTCTCCCGTGGATACGAATAGTTCCATTTTTGTCCGCTCCCTAGTTGTGAAAATATGTTAATTCTAACTTTATACGTTTTGTTTAGCACTTGACGGTTTCCTTTACTTTTTTTCTTTTGATATTGATATAATATCAAAAAATATGGTTATTTTTTGCAATTAATGACGTGCGCAAAATAGCACATTTCACATTTGTTCGTAAAAATATTAATTTGTGAACTAGTATAAAAAGTGTTACTTTGCGCACTAGTATTTTTCACAATGTAGGAACGGACAAAAGTGGTAGTATTCGTATCCACGGAAGGCAAACCGCTGTCAGGCGTGCGCCCTCGAGCAAGTTTGCCTTCCTCGGGACGAAAAGTTCCACTTTTGTCTCGCTACCGCATTGTGAAATGTATCGTACCGGCCTCGGGTGCAGTGGCGCCCTTGGCAGTAATGTACTGTTGTGCCCGAGTAACGAATGATGAGATGAAAGTAATATTTACAGAAATATTTCGCTCCATATACCACCGACTTGAATGTTGGTTATAAACTAACATTTTTTTTCGCGAAAAAACGAAAACAAGTTTACGACGGGTGGACCTTGCATTAAAAGTAATGCGCGTAACAACAAAGCAATGGCGATAAAAAACGAGCGTAAAAAGTTCATTTTCCTTTTTTCCTATTTCGTTTCTAAATTACAAGTTTGAATCTTTATTTTTTCGGCGCGCGAACAATCAAATCTGTTCAGTTCCTTTGCCACATGCGACAAATGAATGTACGCTATGTTCGTACTACTTTTTATTACTTTTACGCCGCGGCTGTTCGTTCAGATTGAATAATAAACGGTAACAGATTTTCTTTTTGTTACGTTTGATGTCCGGAGGTTTACACGCGCGTGTATTTGCGAATAAAATCGAATCGATTCGTGTACTTTTCTCCCAGCCAGTGCATTGTGATGTTGAATGTATTGACATCTAAATCGTATTGTTTCGGCTCAGCTTTAATTACGACCCCTTTTGTCCACCACGAAACTCTAACCGAAGCGCGTATTAGAGTTAATTAGGATGCGTCAATTACACGGGAGTTCGTTATATGTGTTAATTTAGAAACAATAAAAAAGTGGAGTAAAAATGACACTGAAAGGCAAGGGAATACGTAAATAAACTCAGCAAGTAAAAAACAAAAAGATTGATACAACAGTGTAGGCTGTTTACGTGACAGTCTTGGACAGTATATCAAGTTTTTTTGAATCCAATGTAATTTGTCGTTGTTTCTTGTCTTCGGGGTTGAAAATTTTGGAATTGTTGTGTTTACAGTTTGGAACTGTTGTTTCTGCATGCCACTTTTTAATTTACTATCGAATCACTTGTTAAAATTTTTTATTACCAACAAATAACCGTTTTCAATGATATTTGATTATAAAAGTTATGAACTGTTATGTTTACAATCTAAAACTGCTATTTCTACAGTCCATTGTTTTACTTAATCTTTGATCGCTGTGACTGGTTAATTGTACCAACTAGTTATCTTTAATCGTTTTCGATGATAGCAGTTTCAAAACTGTTGAGTTTATTTTGTAAAACTAAAGTTTTTAGAGTCCTATGTTTCACTTAACCTTTCGATTGATTTTCAAAATTGATCAATGATCAATGATCTTTAATGATCCATTGTTTTAAATAATTCTTTAATCGAGTGTTGTTGATTAATTTTTGACTAATGAACATTTGTAATGACTTCTGATATTGATAGTCTTGTGACTCTTTATAATACAGAACTGCTGTTTCTACAGTCTATTACCTAACTTTAAACATCGGTTTTTTTAACAAATGACCGCTTTTAATGGTCTTTGACACTGAAAGTTTTGGACTGTTATGTTTGAAGTCTAGAACTATTGTGTCTGCGGTCCATCGTTTTAAATAATTTTCGAATCAGAAGTTATTATTAGTTATTCATAACGGATAATCGTTTTTATAGATTATGCATATAATTCTTTCAAATAATGATTCGTCAATATCAATAATAATCCTTACAAATGTCGGTCCTTTTTTTTTTTTTTCAATAAAATTATAACATTAAATTCGGTAATAGAACTGTTTTGTTTGTACGAAATTTCGATTAGTTAAAGATTGCATGATTATTCCACCATGCCTTTCCACTTTTACGAGTAAAGTGTCGTTTGTATACCGGCTTGAAACATTTGCTTGACATTAATGAAATTCTTAAAGGAAGAAATTCGCGAAGACGTGAGGCATTTGCGAAATTCTCGAATTCAACGGTAATGAGATTTGCAAACGAAAGCAGATCTGGATACGTGTTTTTACGTTAAAACATTTACGGAAATTGAGCAATTTTGAACTATGTATTTGTCTACAATTTTCTTGAAGCGCAAATCACATTTGATCGAAATTTCGGATATTGGTATCCGAAATGGTAAAATAATACTAATAATGTTCAGCAAAAGTAATTATAATCACTCTTAAAATTTTGCAATGTATAATTTTTTCCTTATTTATTTATATATTCAATGTTTTATTATATCATCTAACACTCACAATGTATAATTTGTTAATGTTTTTCTCTGATTTACTTATATTGTAGTCTCAAATTGCTTATTATGTTAAATTATTATGATGAAATTTGTTATTGATACCTGCATGCGAAGCTTTCATCAATTCTTGTAATCAATTCTTGTAATTTCGAAAATTTGTTTTTTGCTCCATGAGCTGTATAGCTTAAAGCCAATAAAGACCATACAATACAATACAATACAATAATACATTTTAAAACGGCTAATTATTTTATTTCCTTTGTCTTACGCTTAAAAATATGAGCTTATTATGCTTTTTGCTTAAAACATACGAAGAAAATACTTAATTTCAGAATCTACATAAATTTAAGTAGTGATTCCAATGTTTCTACAATTAATATCCTTCAAGGAAGTTGAATAAATAAAAAATACAATCTACACATATTGTTGGGCAAAAATTAATAAACACACAAACTTATAAAACTAGTAGACTTATACGTGCTAAATAAATTATAATTATAGTTGAATAAGTTTTTATTGAAAGCTGTTCGTTAATTATCACCACCAACTATAAGTAAATAATTAAAAAGAAATTGAAATGATAAAACAAGGTCGATAACGCCTCAATTCATGATGTTAACAAAAGACACCAATTTTTTCATTCCATGTTACTTATTTGTTATAATTTACACGTGCTTGACTTTGCTTAGTTAATACAATCTTTATATTTGTTTTGGTCTAATGAAATTGAGACATGATGTAAATTTTAAGAAATGTAATGTTTTTTGAAAAAGAAAAAAGAAAATGAAATTTTCAATCTATAAATGAATGTCAGTAACACCTGAAATCGTAATGTAAACAAAAGGCAGCAACCTTTTATTCCTTGTTTAATTTACTTGTGAAGGTTTACATGTATGTGACTGTTGTGTAAACATTTTATGACCTTCAGATATATTTTGATGATGTTTGAATAAGACCGAGTAAGACCTAAGCTCAGAATGTAAGCAATGGGTGGAAACGTTTTACTTCACCGTTACTTTTTGTTCATTTTTACACACGCTTGACCTTGTTTTGTAAATACATTACAACCATTGGATTTGTTTTGGTCCAAAAAAATGTACATCTTGACCCGAAACGAATATTTTGAACATATGTAATAATGCTTTTAGAAAAAGAAGAAAGAAACTGAAGTTGTCGACCTGCAAATAATGTTAATAAACCTAAACTCATAATACAAACAAAAGGCAGCAACCCTTATATTCCACCTTGATTCATTTGTAAATATTTACACGTGCTTGACCTTGTTTCGCTAACACAACACGACCTTTGTGTTTGACCTTTATGTTTTGATCTAAAAAGAATTCATCTGTGTAATAGAACCGTCATTGCTTTAAGTTTGTAACATTCTTGGCTTAAGTTGTTCATTCTTGAGAGTGTAATGATGCTTTTACAAAAAGAAGCCCGAGGCCCGGCAGGTCGTAAAGTAATCTGTTGATTTTTGATGGGGCGATTTTTCAACGGAAACGAGCGTCGCCCACTCGGGCGGGAGTTTACTGTAATTCGTTCCGGCGACCGAGCGCCGTACAAATCGGATCAAATTGCCACGGACGCATGACAATTCGCGCGCGGCCGTTCCCAAGACGGCCGCAATTTGCCCGGTTATGGTCGTTTCTGCCGTTGTCGTGCACGTGGACGCGCTCACTGACTAGGCACTCGTCAGTTACGTTTGCCACTGACAGTTACAGACCGCCTCGTTCCGACAATCGCATTTGCCCGCATACTTTCTACGAAACGATAACGTTCCTCTTTTTTCCTTCCCCCTCTTTTTCAATGGACATCTTCGGATCCATTGAACCGAAACAAATAGTAGACTGTAGCGACTGTTGTTTAGCACGATTAGAACCATTCGGAGTATTATAATTTCGATTTTGTTTCGTTCTCCAAACCTAATTTAGAGTTATTTTATAGAGGATATTTACCGTGCGTGTAAGAACCTAATCTAAAATTCAGTAAGTATAGGATTCAATTCAGCGTTGAAATGTATTCTTTAAGTCAATGAACAACATTAGTAGAAAACTATTATCAGGCAAATGAATTTGGTCTTATTGTATTTGAATTTACGAAAAATACAATTATGATTTTGTACTTGTTTGTACAGTGTGATTTTAGGTTAAATAAGTAGTCGCATGCTCAACATCCCTTTAAGAGGATGTCATACTGAAAAAATATGACAAATTCCTGCCGTACAGATCACATATTTTCTATTGAATATTAAAAAATAATTACATTGTTAAAAAGAAGAGAACAGGATTCTTAAATCTTTTTTGATCTGACTGGAAATATTTAATTTTTAAGGAATTATTTTTCATAACAGTCATCAATAATTTACAGTTTCTGATATGGTACATCTAACTTTAAAAGAGAGGGGGAGTTTTCTCGTGAAACATTGTTTGATAGATTAATTCTTTTGCACGAAAGTAGAGAAAGTTAAACAAACAATTGACTTGTTCTCATTGCTTTTCAGTTTGTATATATTATTGTTATTTATATAGCAACACCATGGTTTTGGCAACAATTCTGGAATTTAGATTTTCTCATGTAGTATGACGTTCCCTTAGGCTATGTGAAGTTGGCCCGAAAAATTCAGATAAAAATTTGAAAAAATTCACATCGATTGCCCACCGTTTGCCCATGTTTGCCTAGTAAAAATTTTCGTTTGCCCAGGAATACAAACTGAGATAAACGCGAAAAACAATTTTCGGGCCGACTTCACGCTGGCCCAAAAATATTAAATAATAAGACTTTTCTAACGCACATCGATTGCCCATCGTTTGCCCATGTTTGCTCATCCTAAATTTTCGTTTGCCCACAAATAAAAAAAAAGTTATAAGCAAAAAACAGTTTTATAACCCGAAAATCAGCGAGATTCGGAAGACGAATTCTGTAAGTCATATTGTTAGCCCAAGTTCGCCAAGAACATATGTCGACCAATTTTCTTAAAATTTTGATGACAATAATCATCGTTGTAAAATATGAAATCCTTTATTTTTGAAAATAAAAATCAGAATATTAGTAAACATGTTTTCGGTTTCAATTATACGGTCAGAATAACTGTTACCATAGTTAATCCGAAAGATGACCAAAGTTAAACAAAAATTGGATTTAAATTAAATAAAGTCAAACTAAAAGCAGATAACAAAAAGAAAGAAAGTCGATGGGCGAACAAAATAACCGACATAAAAATTATTCGACTTATTATAACATGTTTTTATCCGTTTTCCTTTTCATCAAATTCATTTTAATGGTTGGAAACAAAATAAAAAAGTTGGCAAACGTGGGCAATCGGTGGGCAAACGAATTAACCTAAGCGGAAGATAGCCCGATGGATTAATTTTTTTTTCATTCGTTATATATCTTTCTTTTTAATTAAACTTGATTGTAGTCATGGGCAAACAAAATGAAAGGGTGGGCAAATGAAAACAAGACCTGGGCAAACGTTCTGGTTAGGTTAATTTGTTTGCCCACCGATTGCCCATGTTTGCCCAGGATTTGTTTTCATTTGCCCACCCTTTCATTTTGTTTGCCCACGACTATAATCAATTTTAATTACAAAAAGTCATATGTAACGAATAAAAAAAAATTTTAATCAGTCGGGCTATCTTCCGCTTAGGTTAATTCGTTTGCCCACCAATTTCCCACGTTTGCCCAGGTCTTGTTTTCGTTTGCCCACCCTTGCTATCGAATTAAATTAAACAAATTCATGTATGATGAATAAAAAAAATTATAATCTGTCGGGCTATTTTCCATTTCGGTTAAAACGATTTCCCATCGATTGCCCATATTTGCCCATGACTTATTTTTGTTTGCCCACCCCTATATTTCGTTTGCCCACCCTTGCAATCGAATTAAATTCAACAAATTCATATATGACGAATGAAAAAAATTGTAATCAGTCGGGCTATCTGCCGTTCCGGTTAAAATGATTCCCCACTGATTGCACATGTTTGCCCATGACTTGTTTTCATTTGTCCATCCTTACAATCAAGTTATTTAAAGTTTAATTTTGAAAAAATTCCTACTTGACGAATGAGAAAAAAAATACAATCTGTCGGGCTATCTGCTGCATCTGTTATTCCTACTAAGTGCCCACGTTTTCCTACCTTTTTATTTTGTTCGCCATTATTACAATGCATTTGATTATTATTTGGTTTCAATTTCGTATTAGTTTCGATTTACTTTTTATTTAATCGTCTCCCTCCGGATTAACTATGATAATAAATAACAACGGATATTATGTTTTCTAATGTTGTCAGTTTGGTTTTCAAAAATAAAATTTTTTTATTTATCACAACCATGGTTATAATTATCAGAATTTGATGAACATTAGTGGATAAATGTTCTTAGCAAACTTGAGGCTATAATATGACCGATAGAATCTGTCCTCAGAATCTCGCTAATTTTTGGATCGAAAAAATGTTTTTTGCTTATAACTTTTTTTCTATGCGAGTGCAAATGAAAATTTTTGGTGGGCAAACGGTGGGCAATCGATATTAATTTTTTCAAATTTTTATCTGAATTTTTCGGCCTAACTTCACATAGGTGTTCCCTTAAGATGATTTTTCAGACGTTTAGATGCGAAAAAGATGAAGCTGAAGAAAGTTATTTGAGGGTGAAAGAGAAACAAAGTAAGAAATGTAATGAGAGATTGACTGAAGAATTGCCTTAACTTGATCAATTCATCAGCCACATGGATAGCTAGATAGGTATCTACGTGATCTGGGTTCCTACTTGAAATCCCGGTTAGAATTCCTGTGAGGATTTCTATACTCTATTTACAACAGTAGGTGTTTCGTTTTTTTTTTTTTTTTTTTTTTTGACGTAAATTTTTACAAGTCTTTGGCTTAAATTACTATTGTTTTACTTTTTTTTATTAATATAATAACACTACTATACATTATTATATTAAAAATAATTTAATACGAATTATACAATACACGTTTACTTTTCTCGACATTTTAACCATTCTTTTATCTCATTATCGACTCCATCAGTAATTCTATGATTTGATTAATCCATCGCTGATCGCGTGTTAGCCGGGCACTCACGCGTTTTGATTGGTTTAGAAAATGCGGTGTTGCCATAGTTGCATAAAATTATGACTTTACATCAAAAAGTACATTTATTATTATTATAAATATACTAGAAATAGATTTCTTATTATCTACATTTTACAATATGATTTACAATATGAATTACACAATGACAACACAATTTAACTTGGATCGACGAAGCTTTTGAAGTTATAGGAAAACATTAGCCTTCAAAATAAAGCGAATAACTGGCAACATTGCAAATACAGTTCAGAACAATCCGAATAACAATTCTTGTCGCGCATTCACATTTTCCTGTTCTGACGGTAGAAAAAAAATTAGCATTAATAAAGTAAATTACTTTCACATAGTGAAATGAATGATTTTAAAAAATGTTATGCTTAAAAAAAAGTTTGAGCATTTTACGTATCACGCGACCAACGATGTGTTAATAACCTCAAAATCATCTAAAACTTTAAAATAATTTTTTTGATTTCCTGAAGTTGATCCATGTTGATCACGAGCCAGCAGCCCAAAAGAGAAGGACGAGGGTAATAAGAGGAGCGAAATTGAAAGATTAGATTGCCAAAATGGTAACGTACAGCTAGAAGCCGAAAGTATCTGATTTATAGAAGACCTAGATAAAATTCACAGAGACCTTATTGAATTCTTTTTTGTCTTAAAAATAAGAATCTAACCGTTTATTTGCTAAGTAAACGGATTTTGACATTTTCTCACTTTAAAAGAATCGCTCAGAGAATTGCTCGATGTGGAGGTAATCCTAACGTAACGTTAATGTCGCCGAGGCTTTTCTACCTTTCTAATAACCGATATGCGTAAAGGGAGTGTGTGATTTTTCTGGAGCCCCAGGTCTTATCTGGTCAGGCCTATCTGTGCGGCATGCCGGAGAACGAGTGGAACGTTCACCGGATGTACATCGTAGCGTGACTCCGGTGCACCCCGTCTCACCCCTTGCCAATCGCCATACACCATCGGCCACATTATATGTGCCAGTCCCAACACCGACCTATCTCTTTTTTCCTCCTTATCTTTCCTTTTTTCCCCTCATTCAGACATACCTGCTTTTTTTAATTACCACTTTCGGCCACTTCATTGCGCGGGTTTATGCAATTCGTATTGTTGTGCAAGATTAAACACGGGTTACATGATGTCCGTATAATTTTCTCTAATTGGAAACTAGAGGAGCGCGGCTATTGTGGGAAAAAAGGAAGAAAACGTTCAGAAAGCACCTGCAGGTGTCGATGACTCGGGGTACCGCTGCTGCGAGATTTGTATAATTGCCGCGTTTTTCAGCCAATTACGTGCCCCGTCCGGAGGGTGGCTGCCTGGGGAAGGTAAAATAGTTTCCATCTATTCACGCAGATTGAATTATTATGTTGTTTGTATACGGAATGTACCTCTTTAGATTAGAGCGGGGAATTTTTATTATCTTTACTTGGTTTCGTGGGAATAATTTTTAAGTCGCGATTCAAAATTAACTTGTAATAGGTGACCCTTCCCACCATGTTGAATATTAACCTCAAAATCTTATACTGGCTTTAATTTTCGTGCTGGGTTGACATTTTTAGTAAATTGATGTAGGTTTTCTGATATTGAGTCATCATTAATAAATTAATTAGCGCTAACAATCTTTGAATGGTTGTACTGACTACAGTCTATTGTTGTTACTAGAGTCTATTATTTTTAGTAATCTTTGGCTTTTATTAGTTTTTAATGCTAAAAGTCTTGGGGTTACTGCTTTTACAGTCTAAAATTGTTTTTGCTACATTCAATTTTCTTGTAAACTTTGAATCAACTGTTAAAACTGTGTGTCATAGCTTTTAATGATACATTCATATTATAATTTTTTGGACTGTTGCATTTACAATCTTCAACTGCATTTTTTATAATTCCTTTCTTTTTCAATTCACCTTTAAATCAATTGTTGTTCTAGGTTATTTCTAATGTCAAACTCTGTATCAGAAGTTTTCGATGCTAAGTCTTGAACAGTTATTGATATAATCCGTTTTTCTCCGTGTACAGTGAAATAAGGTGAAAATGTACCGTGACCGATATTATTTACAAACTTCGATATCTTCATAAAAAATAGAAAAATGAAGCACCCAAAACTGAAACACGCCGTGAAACCGTCAATGTTTCTATGTTCGTTTCATGTGACCTGATTCTAATGGTTTATACGTATCAAAGTTTTATTGATATAATCTTGTTTAAATATTCATTCGTTTTTTATACAAAAATAATAATATGCAAAACAGTCTCATTTTATCCCATTTCCTCTTATCTGTCACGTCGATTGACACCTTTTTCATACAGAAATTATACTACAAAAATTTGAATCATACATTGATTTATTGAAAAAAGTAGAGTTTGTAATAAAGTTCGGAAAAATGAAATCGAAAAAGTTCGAAAAGCCGAACAAGCTCGATATAAATAACGAGGACGATACCGTGACACGAAAAAAATGACTGACTTTTCGTAGCCATCAACTCGGTTCGCCATAAAGGATATGCCTCGTAAAAAGGAATAACAATGTTTTATTTGCCTGCTCTTTTCTATTTATAAATATAAAATTCTTAATTAAAATTTATTCCCAAAGTTTTACCGTATCGTTTCATTCGCTCGCTCGTGTTAACTGTGTTTTATGGTGCGAAAAATATAACTTGCGTAACAATGTAAATAGATTGAAAGTGATACGAAAAACAGCTATTCGGTTGAAGTACACTTGTTCCGATAATAAGAAATAAGAGAGATAAATAAAAACTGCAATCAAGTCTTGAGTATTCGGAAAAGAAAAAACTGCGTTTTTTACATAACGCTACAAAAAATAAACGAAAAGATCAAGGAGAAACTATATTTTTTGTCTATTAGGACACACTGAGAGAAATTTTATCATAATAACTACACAAATTGTCATCACAAGTTTTACTCTATTTTATTAGAAAAGTGTTGTATAACGAGAATATTGATAAAATTACAACAGTTTATGACACATTTTATTTAATAATAATGTTGTGATAAAAAATATCAATTTTACTCTAAGTTCTAACATTTTTTAAAAAAAAATCAGTTTTATTTTAGACGCAGTTAACATATTCGCCGTCTTAATTAATTTTATTTTGATTTTGGAAGTATTTCTTATTTTGTAGTCACCCATCCATTTGTCATCCTTCTCTAAGTGTTACTTGACTTGGCCCTCTATATCGTCTTCACCTCATGTCGTTGACCAATTTAAACACTAATAAACATGTGCAATAATGCCTTATTTCATAGCATTTAGCTATTTAACAGCAAAAATTATAATGATTCCTCATAAAAATAAGTCACTAAACTATTAAAAAACTATCAGATATAAAGTAATATAATTCGAGAATATTAACATTTATAAGGATTTGTTTTAATTTATGTACTGATAGTAATATTGTTTCCTTTTAAAGTAATAAATATTCAACCAAAACTTGCAATTAACCAAATAATATACTCAATACATCACTTGTCATGTAAAATATAGCATTTTTTATTATAAAGTTTCTCTCAGTGCAGTTTCCGTCCTTTATATATTTTTCTCTCTGTCTCTCCGTCAAATGTTATCATGTCAGCGGCATGGGTATATTTCACGTTTGTAGTTCATGTTTATTATTTATATTTTATGTTTGTTAAATTACGAATAATGGCACCACTCATGACGCGAGTCATTTATATACGCATGTATAAAGTACAACTTTTTTTGCGACGGCCTTTAGGGGTTTCATACTGACGAAAACGACGAATTTGACCTAAGGGACTGGCTAATAGAGTGGCCAGTTAGCTTTGTGCTTTGGCTCTGAATGCTACGGCGAAATGGAGTACTTCTTTTCTACCGGAACTCCACAGCTCTAAAAATAGGAAAATGTAATTTAGAACTGAAAACATCCACAAAATCAAAAAGGTTTTACGGATTTTGTGATTTCTTTCTAGAAAGTATAAAAGTAAGAAGTATTTATTAAGTAATTTTTAATATTAATTATGCATGTGTTTGTGTGAAGAATTCGTTTTGCAGCTTTGACAATACTGTAATTTTCATTGAAGCATACACTGAGAGAAAAGAAAAATGTAAAAATTATAACATTTCTAACAATTCTAGGACATAAGTCTTTCGGCATGAAAACTACTATCAAAAATAAAAGTAATTTCAACTTAAAATGACGAAATAATGTAGATAAGTTACAGTTTTGATTATTTTTTGATAGTAGTTTTCATGTTAAAAAACTTATGTTCTCAAACTGTTAGAAAGATTCTAATTTTTACTTTCTTTTTTCTCTCAGTGTATGGCGATATAATCTCTAAAAGTCGATGTTAAATGAAATATATTTCGAAAAAACAGCGTTGCCATAAAATACCCCGTTATTTGTACGTATGTAATGTTTATAATAGAATTTTCTCTAGAACTGGACAATAAAAGGTATTTTTATATTGTTTATTATACTTTTCTTGAGGAGATTCTTCATGACGAACTTTAGGATTTAGTGTCGTTTTTAATTACACAGGTAGTAATGATGAAATTGAAACTGTTAAATTTAATCCAGTAAATGTTTGACAATAGAAGAATGATTTAAGTAATTTACATTGTAATTTCTTTATTAATTGGCATCATTCTGCGTCAATTACTGTGAAACTGCCCACCTAATAAAACATTTTCCACCACCGCGTAACTTTTGGCAGTATATTCGAACAAACAGGAAATTTTGATAATCAAAAAGTTGACAACATTCTCCCAAAGTAAAAGAATTGCTGAATTATGTTTATTTTAGAATGTTATTAAATTTAACAGTGTTATTAAAAAAAAAACACTAGTCTAGTAATGAAGGCTTGAAAAGTTATCTTAAGCGTTAAAAATCTGTTAGTTTTTGGTGTATTTGACATATTATTATCATATAACTTTTTTAATTGTTTGATGTGACTGGTAACATACTCCATAAAAGTAATGTAGTCTTATCTTTAAAATTACTTATTTTTAAAATTAGTCAATTTAGCTATATTTTTTATCATTTTGTGAAATGAATCTCGGACTATATTGTATGTAAAATGCACGAAAATCATAAATCATCATCGAAAGTGAATTTTCTATTTTTAAACTGAAGCAAGAAAAATCATAATATATTGTTTCAACATCGTGATAATTTAAATTAAATATAATTTCGATTTAACAGTCAAGTTTGGCTGACATCAAAAAATGTCGTACCAACACCAGTACATCAACTTATAAATTCTTGATTGTTCAAACTTGAAAACATGTTGTCTTTATGCATTTATTGTGTTCGTTTGACAATTTATTTAAATCTTTTGATTAAAATTTCAGTACAGAATAAAATAAAAAATAAATAAAATTACTGCAAGAAAACTTTTGAATAACCGTGAAAAATAAAAAAAACTCTTAAAATAAAAAAAAAAAATTACGTTCGTCTCACGTATTACAGTGATTAACTAACTTTTTCCGCACACCTGTCGTTTTTATCAAAATTTAAGAAAGGATATAAGGGACGAAGAAACAGGCTGCTGACGATGGTCACACTAATCAAGTCAGGTTCAACAGACCCTTAAAGTCGTCGGAAATGAGAGGTCTAATACAGTGCTAATAAAAAGCGAGCTTCCCTTGTCTTGTTGACGCCTGGAAATTCCAGAAATAATCAAGGAGCGCGCACGGTGGATCGTGGGAATTTAGGGTCATGGTCGGTATTATGCAGTTATGGAAACAAATGTATGCGTGGATCACCCCAAGTTGTTGCCGGGGTTAATCTTCGAAGGTCCTTTTTCTCCCTTTTTTTCACTCAAACCAACAGCGTCGATACAATTTCGGCACATGAAATCCGATTCGGATTCATCGGATAATAAATGAACAAACAAAGGAAAAGGAGCCGGACGGAAATCAATACTAGATACGTGATAAAGATAATGATCGTTGGTATCCTGTGATTTCAGAAAATTTCACTTCATCATAATTACAAACGACTCTTCTGGATGAATTGCAAAAAAAGAAAACAAACATTATTTTGCGTTTCCACATGTTATTAAAAATACAATACTTTGTAACTCTTTTATATGAACTGAAAAAATTATCATTTAAATTCCACGTAACTTTGATGCAGTTCTCATATGAGTCATACACCTTTCCCATTTTCGAGTTTAAAAATATAAGTCAAAAGTACAAAACAATCGAATTCCTTATAAATATTTATAGACTAACTTGAAATTCATTTTCTTTTTATTTAAGATACATAAACATTTGTTTTACCATAGAACCAGACTAACTAGTTTTCGTAAAATGGTATTTATAATTTTGGTACTGATTTACTAAATATGTATATTTAAATAAAAATTAATTTGTTTTACTTTACAGTCAATAATTATGTATAAGTTCAAGGCGAAGACCACTCGTACGTTACCTTGTCGACAGTACCAAATTTTCAGTTACTTGAGCAAATTGGATGTTTGATAAAAATAAAATCATAAAATTTTGTTATTTTATGACAAATCTATTGATACCTTAAAATTATTTTAATATTACAGTATTTCGTTTGAATGTTACTTCGCCTTTTCGACATGCGTGTAAACAATGGCTCATTAACTAAAATCGTGAAATAAGATTTTGTAAAACTATTTACTCTACAATTGTATGTTTTCTATTGAAATATTCAACTCATTACAAAAAAAAGGATATCTAGTACGGGTGAATATCTATATTATCGGTATTTCAAGGTTTTCCATCAAAATTAATAATTATAAAAGTTAAAAAAAAGTAGATAATTATTTTATCAAATTACGCTTAATTATATTCAAAAAAGAATAACTTTTACATCAATATATTCAAGCGGATTTTTGCCGGATACATCGACTTTTTACATCAATATTTTACGAGAAAAACTTCCTATAGTTTTTGACATAATCAAATTAACCTCACAAACAAGTTAAAAACTACGGGAATTGTTTTTTTATATATATTATGCTTATAATTATATTTATAAAACGTAACTAAGCGGAATTCGATAAAGAATTGTACTATCTTATCCCTTTTTACGTTTTTAGAAATTATTATCATACAATCGACAATAATATGATTCTGGTGCCAATTTTATAATTCAAACTTAATCTTTCAGTTTTTTCTCCTAGCAAGTAAAAATTGATACAAGTTCAAGATTATAGTAAGTGATATTGATAATTTTAGTACCGAACTTCTAAACATACATATCGGTTTACAATAAACCTAAAATATAATTTAAATTAACCTGAAACTTGTAAAGTGCCTATAATTACACGAAACAATAACACACCTTTCATCTGTAATGGGGTGTAATTGATCGCACTACTCGGAATGAAGGTCGACTTCTCTCATCGGCTATTGTGAATTTCTTCGAGAAATCGTCAGGGAGAAAAGAGATCGAGGAAGAAATGTGTGTCAAGCGCAAGTGGGAAATGGGAAAAGTCACCGCGAGCGATTATCGTTGGAGTCCTCGCGGTGAACGAGCGATCGCTGCAGGTGGCGAGCGATCACTTTCACGCGCATGCACGTGTGGACGTAAATCGAGCGTGGCGCAACCGGCGCGTTTCTGTGTGCGGCTTCGGTTCGAGGCACACACGGGGTACCGGGGAACCCACACAACGAGAAAACCCACCACAATAGCCTAGCAAAACGCCGCTCGATGCACGCGTCCTTTCACCGCGAAATCGACGTTTTCGCAACACTTGCGGCCCACGTGCAAGCATTCCGCGAACCAGCGAAACCAATGCCAATCGTTAATGTTCGAGCGAGTCGTTCGCCGCAGTTGCGACGGTTTAACGAACTTGGTCTCTGGTTGTAAAAAACGTTTACGCCGGGAGAAAGAATGTATGATGTCTAAGTGAAGGATGTTTGAAGGAAGATATTCCGTGATTTTAGTATTAACTTGTTATACGTGTATTTAAGTCATGTGGTAATGTAGTGTTTTAGTTTTGTGTCAGTTTTCAATTTTGGTACCGACTCACTGAATATACATTCAAGTTCAGTATTTATACATGTATGAATTTATGGTACCGCCCTACTTAATATATATTTAAATAAAAATTTATTCTTGTTTGAGTTTTTGGTAATTAATATTCAAGTCAAATTTAACACCATGTTTTAGTTTTTATTTTGTCGTGGTACAACGTCAGTTTGTGATAACTAATTCATTCGGATTTAGTGAATGAAGTTTGGAAACCGTACAAAACATATAATGAACATGCGTTCTGAAATTATGATGTATGAATCCGTACTCCGAGACCACTTTCTTTAACAGTTTTGGTAATGTTTAGTAAAAAGTTTGTCGCATTTGTTGTACGTTTGATTCAATTGAAAAGGTCTGTTCTATGACAGTAATCTCTGGTTCGTAAACACTGGGACTCGAGCAAGTTCCTCGCTTGAGTAAAGATAAGGAACCCGGTATACGGCAAAAGTTGTTGATAAATGTATCTTATGTAAAAGGAAACATTCATCTTCATAAATGGCCACATATATGGTACGTCATAAAGGAAATTCGCGGGATCGAATTCGAATTCACAAACATTAGAACTCGTGTAACTTCCTGACTTGGTCTCTTTATAACAAACGACTTCAGAAGTCATTAACTGATAGAACATCTGAAAGTTGGACAACAATCGTTACGCAAAGCGAATATTGGACACGCATGATTCCATATTATGGACCACGTGTAAATCACTAAAGTCTCAGAATGATTATGTTATTGGAAAAGTTTTATTATCAGACATTATTTGAATATTTTTGGGCATTCTATATCCAAAAAAAGGTTTTAGCTTGAAAATAATTGCGTTCTATTTATATTTATTTCCGAGTATTTATATGGTTTTGTCTTTACTTTGTAAACATAAACCGACTTGTTTTGTTCTAAAAGAAATGATATTATTAACTTAACCTAACCTCATCGATTAAGGGTTTGAAAAACTCAAAAACCTTTTTGAATTTTCGAAAGACAGTTCTGCAATTTCATAACTCTGATGTAAAATATATTATCAGACCTCAACCGAATCTATGTTGAATTTAAAATTTTCTACGGCATGGTCGAAAACACAGTATAGATTATTGACGTCATAGCTTTGACTGGATGCTTCTGATGTTCATATACTGAGAACAAAAGATTTAATTGATTTAATCAAATCATTTGGTTGAATTCTATTAGTTACAGTTACTAAATCACTTGCGCAGAGATAATTGTTTTATGTTTGCGCATATCAATTAGTAATTTGGTAAGTTTATTTGGTAAAAATTTAGTCAATTCAAGTAAACATTTAATTGGTCAGTTATCAACTTTATAATTTTGTTGTTTCAACCAAACTTTGGTCGATTCAACAAAATCTTTTTCTTAGTACATAATACAAAATTTGTCTTGTAGGACATATTTGGAAGCATCCTATAAATTATGTTATTCTCTACATCAACTGTCATTAGCCGCCGTCGCCGTTGGTAATTTGCAACAATAAATAACACGTTTTCGTTGGCGATTAACACTAACAGTCTTGAAATTGTAATAATTATAGTCCGGACTGCTATTATTACAGCCCATTTTTTTTCTGTTACCTCTTTGATACTCTATGCTCATATTCACATGTTCTTTTTTACAAATAAAATCAACATTATATTCGATAATACAATCGTCATGCATTGAAACATATTTTACATTGAAACAAGCCATTGACGCGTTCCATCATTCATGTAACACGGCGCTTCCACCTGTCGCGCATGCGCGTACGCAACGATTGTTCGCCAAAGTACAATGCAACGATACGTGACTTTGGGAACTGTTTCCAAAACCGCCATTTACCTCGCTCTTAGTTTCGTTGCTGGTTTCAACACTCTCACGACTCAAACGAGCGAGTTGCACGTGTCTTAATTTTTTAAGAGCAACTTGAATCTTGACTTGAAATGCTGTTAGATGAAAGGAAAGGCTTCGAGCAAAGTGGCAAGTAAATTTGGGCTACGAAATTGTGCAACTTGTAAGCGTCGTTCAACAATGATACAATCCTTCTTAGGCAAGAATTATAAATGTTAGTAACAGATGTTTCAGAATGTAACCGCAACAGTTCTGAAAGTTTCAACATTGAAGACCAATAAATAAATACCAACTATTTGTCGCCAATAATGAATTATAATAAACGATTTAAAGGATAAATAAAAAAATGGACTGTAGAAACAACAGTTCCAAACCGTAACCGAAATAGTTAAAAATTGTAAATGTTTGAAAAGATGATTAACAAAAATAAACTGTGGCAACAACATTTCACGACTACAATCACAACAGTCCTAAGACTTTTGACAATGAACCTCAATTAAAAATAAATTATTTATGACAAATAACTAACTATAATCATCGACCCAGAAGACAGCTGGATCCTCGGCCAATACTGTCATATTTATAGTCTATATTTTTGTGCAATAAGTTTCTTTTCTCAACATGTCAAACATTTCTTCAAGTACGAAATCTGAATTAAAAGAAGTCTTTTTAGTTTCAAACTTGAAAAAAATTGAAATTTTATAATTGTGAATTTAAAGAGGCTGCCGAAAGAACATGACTCAGGGACTCGCGGATCATCAAGTCACGCAGTCAAAGCAACGCGCATTGCGTCTCGATAAATCTCACGAAATCTTATTAGCAGGGTTGATGTAATTAATAACATTAAGCGTAGCTGGTGCGCCGGCGTTTGTGCTCGCGAAATAAAACCGACACCGGGAACATGATATAGGAACGTGACTCGCGCAGTCGCTTCATTATGCTGCACTAGACAAAGCGCTTGTTCCGCGCATCCAAAAGCTCGGTTGTTTTTAGGTAAAAAGGAAAAGGTACACCTTGGTATTCACGTCGCCGTGGCTCTATAAGTCGCTGCATTTAGTACCTCGTGTACTACTGTCCCATGTCGTCGGCATATTAATCACGCGCGACAAAGAATCAGCGCGGCGTTAGCGACATTCAAAAGAGATCGCTATCCCGTTAAGGATCGCGTTGACATGTGTTGTTTCTTTCCTCTCATATTTCAGGCCCGAAATTATAATAGCGACAATTAATCCTTGACTGATGTTCACGGCTCTTCGGGAAGTTTTCTTTTTCTTCATTCATTTTATTGTTCTTTTCAAGCTCTCTGTTCAATAGTTATGCATATAAAATGTTTAGAAAACGGTTTAGTATGAAATAATATTATAGCTTTGAAAAAGGGGCCGTTAAAAAAACGTGGACTGTTGACGTGACAGTCTTGAACTGTAACTTTAGTTATTTTGTATTCGATACGGAATGTTGCTAACGGTGGTCTGCACCAAGAGAAATATTTAATAAAAATTATTGTACTAGTATAGAATTCTTAGAAAAAAGAGGACAAAATTATATTTCTGAAATTCCGTGCTAGCACTGTAATATTCATTGGAATATTTTTCTAAGAATGAAGTATATGCTATAAAAATTTCGAGACATTTGCGAGAAGATCTTCTGAAATGCCACCTATCGGTAAAATGTTGTAGTTTCTCTCTTCTTTACAAGGTATCATTTGGAATTTTGCAGGCTTCTCTAGAAACGATATGCTTTTTATTTTGACCTTAGAGGCCATACCTAATTTTTATCAGATTATGGTATTAAAAATTTTGGGACGGTTATGTTTATGGTATAGAACTGCTTTTGCTGTAGTACGTTTGAATCAATTTTTTATTGTAACTACACTGAATCATTAATTGTAATTGATCATTTCCCACAAATATCTGGTTTCCATTAGATTTTGGTATTAAAAATCTTTGTAAAAGTACTATTGTGTTAACAGTCTAAAATATTGTTCGTACAATCCACTTTTTTTATTAAACTTTGAATCGTTGATTGTAATTTGCTATTTTCCACAAATACTCACTTTTACTTATTTTTGGCACCACAAATATTGGGTCTGTTAAGTTCACTGTCTAGAAGTGCTATCCTACAGTCCATTTTTTTAGATTTCCTTTAATTATATTATTACTATTGGTGAGTTTTAACGAATAATTTGTTTGCGTTGGTCTGTAATGCTAACAATCTTTGGACTATTGTTTTTTCAGTCAAAAACTGTTATTACTACAGTACATTTATCCAAGCGAATTATTTAATGATTTTACAAGATTCTTTTACATTACGAGAAAGCTGTTATTCTGAAATCTATATTTATTTTACAAAATGATTATACGAGTATATCTACCGAAAAATAGTTTTTCAAGATAAAATCATTGAAACATTCCTTTATATTCTGTACCTATTATTATTTTCACGGCTCGTTATTCTCACATTACGGCTCATATATTTCGTCAGCTCTATTTTATCCAATTTTCTTATTTCATTAAGATCAAATTTGTACGGAAATTGTGAATCGAGTTTACTGGCAACAAGACGTTGTAGTCAATTTACTGAATGGCCAAACAACGGAGAATTGGTGATGAAAAAAAGTGTTCTTAAAGGCGAAAATTACAGCCGTCGTTGAATACTCCTTGGGGCATTAAATCAATGGACGCTCGTCGGGCCGGGTGCAGCGCGACTGCCCGAGCAAGTGTTTGCCATTCGTTAGAAAACGTAGCCAACGTAAAATAATGTCGTTGAAATTATTGGAAAGCGGAGGCGATAAAGCGGTCATTCCGGACGGAGTCTGCGCCGGGGGAACGGAATTGCGAAGATTTGTAGAAACCGTTGCACTCGCGTCGATTTTCGCAAACTTATTGGCAAACTATTGCGCGACACGGGTAGCCGTTGATCTAAAGTGAGATTTTGGTAGATCTTTCGTTTTTTTTCTTTTTTTTTATCATGAATGTTATTTTGGAGACAGTGTCTTCTACAATCATAGTTTTAAAAAATTGTTAAATAATAAAAAAAAAACAATGTTACTTTTATTTACTAACGCAGTTTATTTTCTATAGGAAATATTTAGCATTTGTTGTTTACATTATAAAACTAACATCCAAATTTAAACAAAAAATTCAGACTTAGTGTTTTGAAATTAATTAAATATTAAAGTTTGAGTATTCTACAAGCTATTATTTTTAAGATACCATAACTTTATTTCATAATGATATTTTGAAATTCTTTTTGCAGATGAGTTTATGAGCGTTAAGATTGTCAAAAAAACTTATAGAATGATTCTTATTTCTCATGTTTAAAGTTTTTACCTACTTCTTTTTCTGATAATATGAATTGTGGAATTTGTCAATTGACAAATTTCACTTTCATTATAAACTTATGAAAATATTATGGTTTATATTATTTTCATTTTTTTTTTTTTTTTTTAATTATTTGTGAGACACGGCAGTATTTCCGGGCAAGAAAATTTTTAGTTTTCAAAAAGCTTTATTATATAGATACATGATTCCCCTGCATCATGTTAGTAGACTACTTATGCACTAAAAATCGAAATTAATTATTGAATAATCAATTCAATACTTTTTCATTTCAGTTCAGTTTGTTCCAATGGCGTGGCGAACTTTTAATTGGATATACCCCGTGACTCGACTAACAACTCCATCTAGCGATTGTCTGCAGTAATTAAAATCAACTTTTATAGCTTTCAAACGTTTCTCTTACGCGAAGCCCGGGAGCTTTTAAACGACAATTTTGGTGAAGCGTGGAAAACGAATGATTTGTGTTTCCTCACCTGTAGATCGATTGTGTAATCTGCTGGCCGGTCGCGCACTTGTTACCCAACATGAAAACCTATTAGCGGATTAAGGTAACCTTTTGCAGGCAACTTTTAATAGCTTTAGCACCGGATTACGTTACAGCGAAGATATTTAACATTGATTTCGGAAGATTTGATTAACCGTCGTACTGCGCAGCGAGACGCCGAGCGTCAGCGCCGGTAATTAACAAATTAACAGTCAGTCGGAAACAATGACTGCTCACTCAGATGCGAAAATGTTGATTTAACACAACATGTATTTTCTAATTATTTCATTCATTTAGACTATATGATAATAAGTCATTTCGCAATCGATCTCGAGCATGTTGAGTAATTAGTGTTTTCTCAATATAGGAGAACCAGAAATTTATTTTAAAATTATGGCAAAGTGGATTGGAAAGTTGAAATTTTAAAATTGCCGCCAAAATCATGATATTGCTACACGGAGAAAAAAATATTATTTAAATGTGCTATACAGATTGAAAAAGAGTGCTATACATATAGTAAAGTACGGATGCCGTGCAACTATATTCCACAATATCATACAGTATAGAAAATATTATACTACTATATATGAGATAACAATTCTGCAATACAGTATAATGTTTTCAATACTGTATATTTCATTTTTCTATACTGTATGATATTGTGGAATATAGTTACACAGCATCCGTACTTTGCTATACGTATAGCACTCTCGTCAATCTGTATAGCACATTTTAATAATACTTTTTTCTCCGTGTAGATAGATGAAAATGATTTATGAACATAAACAAACAATGATACATAATTGACTGATGAATTTCTCTTAATTGTATACAAATGAATCAATTTTGGAGATAATTATTAAAAAAATTTTCCCTTAATTTAGTTTAGTTTACTTTAGTTAGTTTTATTCTAGTTTTTACCTATATTTTTGAAGTTAATTTAACCATGTCAAAAACTGTAAAAAAATTTGAGGGATAATTTGATTGAGGAAAATTTGATTTTAGGGGAAAAGTGTACCCCAATCGAGGTGATTGATGTGTTATTTTCATTTTTAAATTCAATTTTAAATGTTATAAACTAAACTAGACTAAAAAGCTTTCCTTAATATTAATTTTAAACTAAAGTAAAAGAGATCTTAAAGTTTTTGACTTATGTTGAGTTTTGTTTATTTTATATTTTATTATTTTCTTCAACATTAAATTGCAGTTTTTTGAACTTAAAATGTATTCAAGAATTTATCGAATTTTAAAGTATTATTAAGAAAACACTAATGTAGTATAATTTAGTAATAAGGGCTTCAAGAATCCCCTTAAGGTCACGACTTAGTCTCACTTCTATTACGAAAATCCGGTAAAATGCTAAACAGCAAATTGATATAAAATAATCGTATTTACTTTAACCCTTATTTGTAAATAAAATAGACTGAGATTTTACTTGATAATATGCATGAATTACTAGAATAGAACTATAAACAGCATATAAACTGTATAAACTGGATGATGGGTTTTAAATTTTAAAATTGATTCTAAAATTATATCATTGTAGACTATATAAAAATGATTTTCAAAAATACTAAAAAAAACTAAACATGTTTTTATTAAATTTCCTTTGATTACAAAAGTATAGTTTCGGGCTAATGTTATATGAAAAAAAAACCTTGTAGCAATTCCTAAATACATATTTTATATTTTTGTAAAACACTCGAGTAAAAATTATGTTTCATTACATGTTATTAAGGAAATTTAAACAAAAAGTTGTTTTTTTTTTTATTTCAGTCTTAATTATTACCGTTTTATTATGAAGAACCCTTGAAATATCGATAATGCAGAAATCTACGCAATTATTTGAGCTATTCCTTTTCTCGAGGCTTTTATTTTAAACTTCATCACTTTTCAATAAATTTATCGATAAATATCGATGACAGTGGAAATGGAAATTCCATCGATAGATGAAAAGATAAAGCGATGAGGAGCGAAAGATCGTGGCATTTCTGGTCGTTTATTTTGCCCGGCGATTGAAATCGAATAGAGTGTGAAGAGAAAGAAAGAAAAAAAAGGAATAAAGGGTCGCGCGGTGAAATAAAAATATCCCCGACGTCAGTTGCGTTGGTTTTCAAGATTTGTACAATATAATCCTTTATTAAGCGGCCCAAGCGTCGGAGACAGTTTTCGATCAAATATTGGCGTTATGTCGGCCGAGCCATTTATTTACTACATCATTTTCCTTTTTCGCGGCGCAACGATATTGATTTCTCCGTCGTCTTCTTCGTCTTCTTCTTCTTCTTCTTCTTTTTCGTTGGCCTCGCGCTCCGCAGCAAATTTATATGAAATAAGTTTCTTTTGGGGCCGCGTTTTCGGCCGATCATAAATTTCACGCCGCTGCCTTTTTCGACGGCATTAATAATGCAACCACGATTAGCTGCGAATTGTACATATTAAATAACGTCGATTCATTGAACGATGAATAGACATTAATCGACGACGCCGGCCGGAATTGAAAGCGCCGAGCGAAGAATAAGGTGCTAAAATAAAGGGGATTGAACGAAGGGAAAACGTGCAGCGAAATTAATCGAGTTAAAGTGAGGGGGGGGGGGGGAGAAAAAATGAATGGGCAGTGGAAATGGAAAATGAAAAAGTTTAAATAAAAATGGAAATTCCGAATCAAGAATATGTTTCGAAACGATGATAAATGACGTTTCAACGGCGAGCGATGAAAACGGAGATGGAGAAGGTTTTGCAAAATGAAATTATGGAAGTGATGGCGCATATACAACACTGACGCTGGCGCCGATATTCAGTGTGTAGGTGCCGGGGTACGCCGAATCACAAAAAAAAAAACTATATCAAATACTGAGTAATTTCACTGTTATAGAAAGATACTACGTGCACTCTGTAGCAAGTTCTTAGCAAAGGATCCCATGAACTGTCTTGACTAAATA
>JABFOV010001203.1:0-27045 GCA_022817685.1 Aradophagus sp. ZL-2020
GGGATGGGGTTATCCGGAACCCCAGACCCCCGCGAGTCGGTGCACGACGACGGATTGATTGACGCCTACCCTTCGTAATCGCGTCGTAAGTTCGAACTTTGCCCATTACCGCCAATATGCAATGCCTGCCATACCCGCATTCCGTTCACGACGCAATAATGTAAAGGAACGAGTTAAATCGCTCGACCTTTATTGCCGTCTTAAAGTAGTTAAGTTAATTCGAGTGTTGCGAAGCCGGGGGGGTCCGCGTTGGATCGCTTTTTGGTGTATTTCGCCGAGAGACAAAAACATTAACATAAATCAGGAAGAAGCGTAGCAAGGGTGAGAAAGCGGCAATGAGTCGCGAGCGGCGCAATCTAGCCGGGCCGCGATGTTTATCCGAGCCGCCCGCTCCCCCTCCCGACCCTTCCCTCGCCCCAGTGCCGCTTCCGACCGTGGTTTCTTCATTTTGATAATTAGTACCATCGAAACTTTCGAAACAGTTTCGAATGGCCGAACTTTGATGCCAGAAATAAAGCGCCCTTTTTTTCCGTTGTTAACAGTCAAGCAACGTGTTTATCAACAGACCGGGTATTTACATTTCGCGCAGATTACGAAAGTTCCGAAATCACTGATTTTCACATTCATCGAAAACTTGGACCATTGATTCGATTGCGTTCGAGAGTGTCGTTGCGAATATATAACAAAAGAACTAAAGTTAAAATATAATTCTATCGTATTATTATAATTATTATCATTCGTATCAAATCACTGTTTAAAATCATTGTCAAAATGATTTTGGTCATTAATTATAATAGTTGTAAAGTGAAAGTAAATTTATGCAGTTTTTTTTTTAATATTCATGTAATAATTTTTCTATGAAATGAACTATGTGGAAAAATGTGGCAAGAAATTATGTTTTCCTACACGAAATTTTTATTCCCGTATTTCTAATCTTTTTTATACTTGAACTCGGATACTTTCACTATAATTAATTGATTAATTAATTACCTTAATTTGATTTCATAATTAATTAATATACAAAAAATCTCGCATAGAACTATGTTTTTAGTATAACTTCGTTGATCGTAGTAATGTTATAATATTTATTACATAATTAATGACAACACTAACGAATATAATAATTAATGTTAACTGTAATTACTTATATTAATTAGCAAAGTGCTTATAGCAATTAAGCTAATTTGTTCAAAGTGTCTGATTTTTTTTTTATAATAATTTTTACTAATTTCTGATGAAAATATGAATCTTTTCCATTTATACCTAAATATAAAACACAACCGAAATAATGAAAATTAAAACATATGTTTTAAAAATATTTACCCTAAAATGTTGCTGCACGTGAAAATACGTGAATACGGAATAACTTTGTTTCAGATATTGAAGATCACAAAAATCGTGCCAAGCGAAAAATGAATATTTAATAAAAAATATAGCACTTGTAATCGGAATAATCAGCGGCGAACAAATTGTAATTCTGACTTTATTTCATCCGTGACATTTCTACTCGGATTACATATTTGGTACCCGGGAGTTTTAATTATGAATACATTAACCTCGCCGGATGATATGTTTATTTGGTATGCACGAGAATAATTTCAGCTCCGTGAAAATGTCTTACAGCGAAATGAAGATTCCGCGATCTTGGGGTTACTTGGCGTGTCTTCTTCGCTGTCTTTAATAATTAACATCCAGATCCTATGGTCTGACGAGACCTGGACGGTTGGCTGGTTGGTTACACTAGCCAGCGACTCTCAACCACGCTCAAGAAAATACCTCGCTGAATCCACCAAACAATATCAATACTTTCTGACCAGACTGTTTTTTCATCAACACCATTTTAAGTTCAATTTAATCGTACACTCGCATTGAACAATTTAATTACTCAATTAAGTATTTAAATAGAAGAAGTTAACAAATTCGTTGATTTTAAATTCTATTTTTCAATCATTCCGCATACACAGAGAGCACTTTATTAGAATTAAATCGGAATTATTTTTTTATACGAAACTAATTAAAATTTATTTACATTAAAGAAAGATTATTTATAAATGATATTTGATTTTTGTCAATTATTTCGTTTTATTTTATGCATTGCGATAACAATGCAATAATTAATCGGAAATTGTAGCACCAGCGCGAATACAGACATAAGACT
The DNA here is from genome assembly GCA_022817685.1 of Aradophagus sp. ZL-2020. NCBI lineage: Eukaryota > Metazoa > Arthropoda > Insecta > Hymenoptera > Scelionidae > Aradophagus > Aradophagus sp. ZL-2020. The sequence continues at coordinate 2,159 of JABFOV010001203.1, forward strand.
AACAATGTTGCAGGGTAAAGGCGCGGACCGATAGCGTTTAATTCAACAAAAGTATCGCGGTTCAAACACAGACGAGTGGATATTGAACACGAATCATTGCGATGGCTCGAGAAAATAATTACAATCGGGCGACTGGTGTCGCGACGGTCCTCATCGCGGTCCAAGATCACTTCACGTATCCGCGCTTCGGTGGACTTGCATGTTACTAACAGTCATTATTATTGTTATGTTATTTTAATGACGCGGTTGCGCCGAAGATTAAAGGATTCGGCCGATAGTTGCTTGGTGACAAAGAACGTGAACGAGCGAAAGACAACGACTTGCTTATTGTATTGTTCGATGACATTCAACAACAATCGAACTTAATGACGTACGTCATACGACGAGCGAAATTTCAGTTCCAAAGTTGCCACGTACTCTTGATAAGTACTGATTGGAAGAACCAACTCGCGCAAACAATGAATGCCTTGCTTCGCTGGGGTCGACAAAAAATTGTATACGAAACGAAAGGATTAAAAAAGTGATATTGTTCCAATAAATTACGAATTTATTTCCGTGAAACGAAGTGAATGTTAATTGAAAGCTGGAAAATTGTTTGAAAAATAAACAGCGATAACTATTTCCGAGAAAAGACGTATAAATTCGAAATATTTATTGATTGATGAATGAATAATAGAAATGATTCCTAGTTAAGTTTTAAACTGAAAAAATAAATAATGTCGATGATGTATGTATTTATTTTAAATATCTCGGATAGTAAATTTAAATATCTCTGGACTGCCGAGGTAAAAATGCACATATATGTGACATATGTTGCATACATGCGACATATATGTATTTCACAACATATATGTCTAATTATATGAGGACATATATGCGACATGTATGCATGTCTCCGTGCCGTAGATGCCCCATGTTTACATATGTGTATTATTTTAAGTACATAGAAATTACATGTATTAATTATATCTATCAATTTTACGTTATTCAAATATTATAACTTTGGATCAAAAAATAAAAAAAAGATTAAAAATAAAAACTTATTTTGTGAAAAAAAAAGTGTCGATAATTTTTCCTACCAATATTTTACAGTTAATGTATACATATATGGCAAATATATATTAACATATATGTTGCCATATATACATATATGTTCGCATATATATCAGCATTATGACACCTCTAATATTTGTAGAAGAGTACATCACCTCGAAATTACATGTGCTTTTTCAAATGGCGTAGTTTTCGTTAAAATTTTCGAGATGTCATAGTCTTTCACTGAGGTATCAAGTTGTTTTACTAACTAGATAATTCGTTGAAATAACTGGATACATGCAAGCAATGAGCATTATTATTAATCATTAAAAACAAATATCTTAATTACGAATATCTAATTTCACTGTAACTTCAACCATTTATTTTTCTCATCCATTATTTAATATTTGAACTTATAAAAAAGATACGAAATTTTTTCATCCTTCATATAGAAATCATTTAATTTACTTAATTCTATTGATACATAACGTCTTCATTTTCTTTTTTCATTTCAGCCAAGATACTAAAATTGTCAATATCGATACGCTAACCTTTGACGTCACGTTTTACCGATTGAAAGAAAAAAAGCGATCGATTATTTATTGCAACTGAATAAATCCGAAAGAAAGTTTCGAGTTCGGACTTCGATGTTGTTTCAAGGTCCCTCGCATGATCGGGAATATCATGCCGCTTATGGTTGAGAATGAAATGTATTTAATGTTCCTGCGTCTTGGAGGCTAAAGAGGCTACGCTATAAATAGACTGGCAAACACAGACTGGCAACTAACACCAAAAAACAGACATCGGGACGACCGGCTAAAGAATGTTCACCCCACGATCCGAAAGTAACCTTAAAGCCACCACTATGCTAACGGTATTCATTATACGCGCGCGAGAAGCTAAGATTTCGAATGGTTTATCTCACTTTAAATGCGTTGCCAAATTTTTCTGCGATGCTTCCCTCGCGCTCGTGGGCATGTTACTTTCAAAGGCCCGTGTTTTCACACGTTAAATATATTTTTAATACCCGATATATTGAAACTTGGAAATTTAAACTTGGCGCCAAAACCTTACAACAAACTTTAATCCTATGTCAATCGTTCTTATGTATGATAAAAGGTGCAAGTTGATACATTTTTTGGTGAATATTTATACTTTTACGGTCATGGTTCAATTTTTAATCAAGACAATTTCGCTAATATTGGTTCAAATAAGTTGATTGTGTTGGAGCTAAAAAATTGGAGAACATTTAAAAAAAAAAAAAAAAAAAAAAAAACAGGTCAACTACTTTCATTTTCAAAATGGACTATTATTACTATGTTAAATGAAAAATATTTCATATGCGTAATGTAGAACTTTTTGGATATTTCCTCTCACAATAGGAATTCAAAAAGATTATATCCAACACAACACAGTTACTTTATAATCACGATTTTTATAAATTGAATTAAATTTAACTTTCAAAAACAACTTTAAAATATAATCTTTTAAATCTAGAATCAACAGTATTTGGGTATATTTTTACATGTATCAATATTGTTAAGTCTAAAAGTTGCTCAAAAATTATACAGGAATTCGTATAGATTTATTTTTTCAGAGCACTGATTTTTGGAGACTCGAGAATATTAAGACATTCTTACACTATCTCAAAATAACGTATAATTTGTCAATTGTTGGATCAACATGCTATGACATTGAGCAGAATTACGGCGAATTGATATAAACGACACCTTGATTGCTCGTAAAATGAAACGTTACTAAATAAGACTGGCGTTCATCCCATCGAATCCAAAAGACCGCATTATTACGAAATGACAAGTTTTTTTATCTACTTTGTCAATTGCGAAAAGATTAGCTAAAATTCGTCAACAATTCTCACCGCGCATTGATAATTCATTGCCGAAAAGCGGAATCAATCGTAGCTCGAACTTCGCGTGCTTCGATGAGAATCGAATTTTTCAATTATTTATGCCTCCGGCGTGAAACTATTTTAATCGGCTTAAAATTCGATTTGCTTTACATTTATCGTCTCTTGATTTGCTTGTCATTTATTGCCAAAAATTATTTTTCGCAAAATTTGATTCTTTAAACTGATGAGTGTAAATTTAATGAAATTCGAATTAATAATGATATAAAATACACAATATATAATAACAATAAGGAAAATTCAACACAACTACAACTATAGAATATTCCGTTCGATTTTTTAATAATCTAATTTTAAATACAATGAAATACTGATTCTGATATCGAAATGAAACTTTTCCTGTTTGCAGTAACTTTAGAACACCCTTTTTTAAAATTTTTATCACAGTCAAAGCAATTAGTTGAGATGGGATTGCGAAATGGCCGTGCCAGTAAATATGCGAAACAAGAAAACAGCGTGCAACAAAACAGCGCGCTGTTTAGTTTGGCAAACGAATCGAACGAGGTGCGTGTTATACAAAAATCATTGAATGTTAAACGCGTCTTGCAGTCGCATTCATGACCGCGCGTCGTAAAGTGCGCGCAAACGAGCAAATCGCACCTCGCGCCTAACATCCACACATTCTATTCTAGATTCATAACTATTAATACAAATGTTAGCTAGGGCCGAGCCAAAGTTTGGTTGTCGGTTGGCACCGGCCACCTCAGCGCTTCTGGTATCAATGGCACATTCAAGCCCGCAGCAGCACGAATTCATCAACGAGAATGAGCTACTTACTATCGATGCGTCTCCAGATGGCCACGACGACACCGACAGTGTCGTCGGATTATGTCATATTCAGCCGGCGGAAACAAAAACGACCAAGCGGACTAACAGCTGGTGCGCGGCAGCGCGCGCCGCACCATGGTTTTGTTGTGCCAACTATTTTCCGCGCGCGAATCTGCTAGCGGTTGTTTTGTTACTGAGAGATTTAGATTCGGTGCAAATTAGTCGCGCGAACATTTCGGATTACAGGGCGTGTATAAATTTCGTAAACGCGCGCCGCCTCCGAAGCAGTCGCGCGCGCGCGCTTTTCAACCGTTGTTTTTCACACCTAACATTCGACTCATTTTACTATTTGTCGATAAAAAATAGTAACACGTGTTTCTGTTAATTTCACATTTAAAATTTATTTGAAACGCAGTTAATTGTAAAGTATTTTGTGATGAACCGTGTCTTCAGCATTACAAATTTACGTAATTACTAAAAATAATATACTGTTGAATTGAGATGCACGATAGAAAAATTGCAATTAAAATAATTTAACATTATTTAGGATCCGTCAATATTCGAATTTGGTATTTTAAAAACCTTTTACACCGTCTCAAAATTATCGCAAGACCGCGCGATTCAAATCTAACATTAATCACGCTTACATTTATTTCTCTACTCATTCGACTAAGTGCACTATTTCCACGCACATTCTAATCTAAATCCCGTTTATTAATCAAATCAGACTCGTAACCAACGAATTCACCTCTTCCTCCGTACGAGCATCATTCAATTAATAACTTCGCATTAAAGCACCGCCGATGACACTAATTTAAATGCAAACAGAAATATGCAATCATAATATAACAAATTGCCCTGCTAATGTCGTACCTATTTCCCAAATTGTCGTGCCAGTTTTCGCGAGTCATACCGGCCGTGTTAAAAATTACGGCTAAATATCACCGCGCCGGGCTCGAAATCAACGGTTTAATAGCGCTTCTCGATGAAAGTCGCCGCAATTAATGAGAAATCGGAGGAAAAACGAGGATGAACCCGCGACGAGGCGCCGGGGAAAAAATCGCGGCCAATTAACCCGGCGCAGCGATAAATATCGACGGCCCGGCTGTAAACACCGGAATCAGCAAGCCGCGACGCGAGTCGACTCGCGGCAAATGGCGGTGCAATTTAAATCGGCGACGCTTGCTCGCGGCAAACAGCGCTACGATAAATCCATCGAGTCTCTCGGCATGTAAATCGCTTATCGCTCCGAGTGGTCCACTTAATATAATTAGGTAGATAGGTAGGTAAGTAAGTATAGGTGGATTAGGAGTAGCATCATGCGCCGCGACGCGTACGTGCCTGACGGCGACGAGGACGAGAGCCGAGGCAGCCTCGTGGAATTAGGCTCTTCCGTTGTTTCTATTACAAAATAGATGACCCGACACTGCGATCCAACCTAGACGTCCATCCTTTACTAGTGTCAACACTTACTCGTTGCCTCAATAATTCGCGTTTTCGCATTTTCCGCGGCCGTAAATCCCGCTGCGAGGACGATACGTCGTTCTAGCAATTTTTAACAATTGTTCCAACAGCGAAGCAGCCTGGCTTTGAGGTTTACGTCGACAAGAAAATGTCGATTTCAGGAAACGCAATTTTTCAATAAATTGTTTCGTATTGAAAATCAATTAATCCTTCATATCGATTGATTTCATTGGTCATTTTCAAATAATATCTCGTTTTTATTGGTCGTTAATTCTGAACGGGAAGGAAAATGAGGAAAACTGAGATGCTAAAATTGTGAATGCGTTAATTTTGGACGTTTTCCTGCGTTTAAACGCAAGGGAAGTTGGCGGTAAATTAAATCGGTAAATATCGCGTTGCTTGGAGATGAAAAAAATGAAGGCTAATTGGCACGTAACTGGCACGAGCTTCGCTTGTTATTATTTGGAAATGTGACTGTCGGCATTTATATTAAAAGGGTCAAGAGGGTCGACTGGCCTCGGTTGTAAGTGGAAGATCGACAGACACTCTATTACGATAAATAGAAAAATAACTTTAAAATGTGTTTATCGGGGATCCATGTGCTCCAGTTTGTAAGGGTCGTAGTTTGTATCTGGAACAATGATAGTGATGATTTTGATGAAAGAGTAGTTCGTTCTTAATTGAAAGCTCCCCCAGATTTATTTGTCGCATCTTTTGAGTTATTACTATACCAACAAATATTGCAACTTGTGCAGTTTAATTTGATAAAAAGTACTTCCTTGTATTCAATAAAAATTTCATCATCATTTAAGTACTTTTCTTTGATTTAAAAACAGATTCACATTTCATGTTTTATAAAAAGAGAAAGTTTATAACTTTTTGAATTAAATTTAAAATAAAATTTAAAATCATTTACAATTTACTGAAAGGAACGTTTGGACAAAAGTTTTAAAATGAAAAATATTTATTTGTGCTTATGTGTCCAAAAACTTATTCACTCAATTTGCAAAGAGTTTGATGTACATTTGCCCGTGTAACATTTTATTAGTCTGGCATTCAATAATTAATGTAAATTATCATTTATGTTAATGATAAAAGTCTATTACAACGGAATCACTTATAAAGTAGGTTAAAAACAATTTCGCACTTGAAGTATCATTCACTTACTCTTGCTAAACATTATTGCCGTTTAAAAAGTTTAGATGGCAATGACAAAGAACAAGTGAATAACAGAAATAACTTTGCTAGTAATCAGTTATTGATATTCCAGTTTTCACTCAATGCGTAAGATTAAAAAATACCAAATAAATTTGAAAGAAATTAATTAATTTTTCATTACTCTTCGGAGAAAACCGACGGAAGCGATGAAAATTTGGATGCAATACATATAAAAAGTCCCTTTCTATTTAAATAACATACACGGAAGAAATCAAAAAGTAAACGTTTGTACTTGAATGACAAAGTTCACTTTTCGATTGTATAAACCATTACGATTTGCCACTTAAATAGCACGTTATACTTCCAGCCCTAATGCTGTGAATTATCTGTTATATTTGTTCTCCGCCTAATTTGTCGACGATAGTAACGGTGTAACGAAAAGTGATTGAAGAAAACCCCGAAGTAACAGAACCGGTGGGAAATCGTCGGGGACGAAAAAAAGATGGCGAGAAGCGACGTGCGATAGCCGGGGTGTCGGATGGGTATACATTGTTAAAATTTGGTCGTGTTAATCATGCCGAGGTGTCAGCGAATTTAGTGGGTCAAGCCAACAACGTTTATTCCGAGATTCTGTTGGTGTCTGGCCGTGTGTTCCGCGTTCGTTCGGTTAATTGACGTTGACACGAATCACACATGACGCAGTTCGATGCGAAGGGGGACGGTCGGACGAGGAGCGATAGCCCAAGCTGTAACCAATGCCACGGCACGGCCCCAGCGTGTCACTAGAAAACTGTTCCGCGATACGACGCGGTCACGTGACCGACAGGAAGCTACCAATCGTCTTCGGCGATTATACCGCCGGCGGCCGGTGTGTGTATCGGTGTGCGCATCAGGGACGGTGTTAAGTAGATTCTCCGTTACGCACGGCCGCAATCATTTCGCCGCGTCCTACGCGGCGAAATCAGTTTCGCAGACCGCGCGAAGGGTATTATGTCACTCTTCCGGCACAACGACGAATTGCCGGACGTCAGCTGGCCACTGGAGTTCGACAGAACGATTCGTGCAAGGGAAGGATGGACCTACGGTGGACCACAAAACTGGTCCTTGTTCGGATAGGAAAAAGACTTGGTGTATTTTGTGATTATTATTGCACTACGCCAGCTTCAGTCGATTATCAGATTGCAGAAGATAATTTTGTGCAAAACGTCATCATTTGAGCGCACGTTCAGTACATTTTTTAGAGTGCTCAATGTAGGTCGAAAACTGGTTAGTAAAATTGTTTGAGCTAGTTTTGAACCATTGGGATATAAGCCATTGAATTCGTCACTTAGGACGACATTTCAATCCAGCTGTCGGAAATGCATCTTTTGTTTAAGCACGCTTCAATTGCGTCACCGCTGAGTTGTCCGTTTCGTTTGCAGATTAATTGCATCATGGGTCAAGACGTGCTCCGTCGTCAAATGGACCACTAGCGGACTTTTTGCGTCTCACGTTAAATGGAACCGTTATTTTAGTAGCTAAAATGCAATCAATCGGTTTCGAGTCTCTTTTTACCGTGATCCCATTGCGATTACGGTATCATTATTTATTTGGTTACCCAAAATAGGTGCACTTGATATAATTTAACGTTATATTTAGGCGTTTTTTAAAATGACTTATATTATACAGAGCAAGATCTGAGCGAGTTTAATAAAATCAATATTAATTGGTTTTTCTTTATGCACAGTACTGTGTATTTTGATGTATAAAATATAAATGTTAATATATTTAAGGTCTATACATTGGAAAAATGTATTAATGCCTTAAGAGCAACGAAAATGTCTTCCTCAATTCGAGTTCGTTCATTCTACACAAAAATTTTTTTTTAGAAAGGAAATGAAAAAACAATTAATTTAAATATCAAATAATCAATGAGGCCTCGACAAATGCTAATTCATGAAAACTGTCGGAAGACTTTGGCAATCAATCGAATGTTATTAATAGTCGAAATAACCAAAGAACCATTTGACTCTACTCGGACAATTTATACTGCGCTGGGACACTGATTGACGCCAGTTTTTCGAATGGCTTGATACGAAAACTCCATTTAGCGTTTAAGAATCGTGCAGATATTGATTTATTCCGGCGACGGGCCGCGACTCTTTAATACGCGCGCGTCTCAACAGTCGTAATATTCGATGTTACCTTTTTTTCATATCGCCTTTGAATTTCAATTGTACAAAATGGAATTCAAAATTCATAAACACAACCATCACTGCCATGCTCCCAAAAAAATATCAACAGTTAACGAACTCGATATAAAGATAACATTAATTAAGGCATTTTTTAACAGGATTGTAAGATGAGAAACATTTGGAATGCCCCTAGTAGAAATTGATAGTGCTCTGATACGAATGTAACGCACGGCATCGATATGGCCCTGATCTGGAAATTTGTCCTTATCAGGACCATACCAGGGTCTGGTGAGAAAAAATTTTCTGATCAGGGCCATATTCATGCCGTGCGTTACATCCGCATCAGGGCTCTAACAATTTTTGCAATTTCTACTAGGGGCATAATGTTCCTTAGAATGAACAAATTTGTCATAAATAATACATTTTATAATGCTAAATTTTTCGTGAAATATTGTATATCATCTTAAGACGATAAGATATTAAGGTCCCGTTTGAACGTCGGTATACAACTTTGAGAAAAATCTGTAACTAATTTTCCAATTTTCTTTGTTACTACAACCTTAAAAAGACAGCTAAAAGAAAAGTTCTGACAGGACGCTAGAAGATTACTTTCTCTAGGTTATTCAAGTTGAAATTGCCACAAAACTAAACATTTTTTCAGCTGTTTTCATTTAAAAGTTTATTGAATGATGAATATTCAGTCATCGAAAGTAAATTATACTAATGTAATGAATATTCAAAAATGTTATAAAAATGTCATTTATTTGTTGATAGCAACAAATTATGACTGATATGTCATCTTAAAGCTAACACGGTCAAGCTCGCGGTCACAGGTCAAGCGAGATCTGAGGGTCACCATATGATGATTAATAACAATCGCCGAAAATCGTCGATAATCCGTGGACGTATGTGACGACGTATTTGAACGCGTCCGTCGAAATGAATGCATCGCTCGTAGGCCGGTGCATTTGCGATTTACGCACACGCACGCAGAAATCCAAGCTCGACGTGCGGGCCAGTGGAATAGTGGCTTTGTGTGACCGGTTCTTCGCGTGTGAGTTTTCGATGCGACCCCCGTTGTGTACGAATCTACGCTGTAATTGATTCACGATGGGGCCGCGAACTCAAACACGCCGAATACATTGCCCCGCACCACCTATATCGCCATTTCTATTATGACAACGCTCGCGTTAACACGCGCACGCGATGTTTCGATCTTTCGCACACGTTATATTTAGGTCTCTTATTCGCGCGTAATTATTCAGCCGTCCGATAATTTCGTTCCGACCAATTCACCTTCTTTGGAAAATTTGCGCACAGAAAACGACGGTCTCATGTGTCAAAAAACTGTAACTCTAATAGCACATTTTTATCAACAATGATCTGCAAATATCCAAACATCGTTCAAATGTGAATATGGATGGATATGAATAATGCAAATATCCATCTTGACAGGAAAAAGGCCTTCTTTTCATGCCTACTCCGAAAAGTGAAACTTTCGTCTAAATATTTCCGAGCCGCGTGCGTAACACAACAAACAGCATGGATAACGATTGCGGCCGAATAATAATCACGACGATAAATTAGCGCGATTGGAAGCGTGTTCTTGCGCAAATATATATGACTCGTGGCTGTAGATCGGCGAATCAGCGAGCCCGAGGAATCCGACATCGTAACAAATCAACGCGCGCGAATAATATACACCGGTCGCTTGTCATCACTATTGACAATTACGCGTCGCGCGCGCGCTCCCACACTATCATATGTGATATGGCGCCGCGGTATTTTCGACTTGATTCCAAATCAGCCGTTTACTGATATTGTTCGAAGTATTTGGCTAAAAACAAATATTTCTGCGAGTCAAACTATCAGATTAATCGCGCCTATTTGCCATCGCGCGCCACTAACGCTGTTTGCGCTTGCAGCTAATTAGCGACGATTGTTTCGCCGAGATGAAAAAGATCGTTAATTAATACAAGGAGACAATGACGAAATTCGTGGGGGACGAGTGGCCGGGGGACCGCGGAGGTGGCCGGGCGAAAAAGTGGCGCGAAGAACGGCGCTGCTTGCGCCCTCTAATAAAGACGCAACTGTTTGTCAACAATGCGGCCGATGTCTGTTCGGAAATTGCGCCCTCCCGATATTTCCCCATCCACCCTCCCTTACCGATTGTCTCCCGGGGGCTCGTGTTTATTGCTCGACCTGGTAATAATAACGGCTTATTGTTCGTCGTCGAGTTGATGCATACAGAAACGGTCATCCGGAACGAGCGGAGAAAGTCGCGTATGAAACAAAAAGCGCCTATCGATATCGCTGAAAAATGCGCCCCGCCGTTGAGAGCGCGTGCGCCCCCCGCGTCATCCGATAGCCCGTTGTATTAGGCACTCCGTGTATCGAGTACTTGACTCTTTTCACCTCAGCGTTCGCTAATAAATTCGCGGAGGCCCATTAGCCTTTCGATCCTCTCGTTCCGCTTCGCCCGGCAGATTGCGCCATCGTGCAAGCAACGTCATGCAATTTATTTTCATCAGTTGTTTATGTTATGGCCGATTTTACCCCGCAAATCGTTCACTCATTAAATTCATTCTTATTGCCACTGTTGCGATTCGGGAAGCTTTCTCTTGTACGCTTTTTCACGCATCGGGTTTTTTAAATGATTTTTCTTTCGACTCTTCCAGGCTTCAATTTTTATTTTCGAATTAATTTTCCATTGTTTTTCTTATTGTTATTATAACCTCTTTGGAGTCATCATGTAGCTTTTAAAAAAATATTGTTTAATTTCTATTTCTCAAAACACAAAGCTATATTAAATCCCAATGTATATAAATTATACGCAACATTATTTTAAACTACAAAGTTTGATGTGAAATACCATAATGTTTCGAGAATATTATTGTAAACCATTTTATACGTTTTGTTTTTACACTTTATTAAAAGCATAACAATTTTGCGTATAACTTTTTTTACCGAGCAGTCTTACCCAGAAGTTTTCACAAGTTAAGTTTTTCCTCTGTATTAATACGATTGTTCAAGAAATTACGTCACTTTAAATGCTAACTTATTGCACGAACTATTGGGCTTGCGCTATATAAATAATCGGATTGCAAATCGATATAAAATAATACTTAGAAATAATGATCTGTGATTATATTGGTTAATTCAGACTTCACGAGGACTACTCCGTACGGCACACACTTTTTTTTAAATAAATATACTCTGTTTCATGTACGCAACTAACGGCATGTGAGAACACTTTTAAACAAATCGATATTTATAAAGTTATGGTTATCCTGCTGGCCTATTTGTCTTTCAAAAAGTCATCTTTTTATCAAAAAACATACTATATTTCGTTTAATTTTAACGTTTTCAATGTTTGAAATCCTCATACAAACGTTATGAAATGTTTAGTTTCTGTTATAAAATACGTTCACAAATATTTTTATAGAATACGAGTAATTCATATAAGAATATAAAAAAATTAATCAATAATTAATTGATTTCAAAGATTTAGCTGTTGTACAAACGAACGTCTGACAATAAACATTTACTAAATTCTCTTAATACGATACTTAAAAACACGTTAAATGAAAATATGTGTAAAAAATGTACACCGTAAACTTTATGTTTACGGTGTACCATTAAAAATTGTAGTTAGTGGATCAATCGACTTGCAAAAATGATTCGTTACTGTATATAAAAACATATACTTTAGAATGAAAGTTTTGATAATGAGTTATAATTCAAGCGCGCCAAAGAACATCGATTTTCAAAAGACTTAAATAAATTTTACTTATGATTCAAACTAGCATGCAAGTACAAAGGGAGAGTTCAAACCTGAGACACAAAGTACTGCATACGTTATGTAATTTTTAATTAAAATTTCCAGTTTTCTATCAATAGTTCAGAGATGGAAATTATTATCTAAATTTTCATGAATGTATTAATAATTCATGAATACATACAGATTCTATTGATATAAACATATTGATATGATATGATAATAAAAGGGTGAATTACAACTAAACATCACTCATAAAATTAACTATTTGATGAAATAAAAACTGTAATGGAAACTGCATAAAAATTAATGCAAAGGGCACCCGGAAACAAAGAACCAGTCTAATTTTAAATTCGTCATTTGTGCATTAACTCGGTACATCGCTTGAAGAGAACTTCCGGTACTTCATGTTAAATTTAAACTTATTTTTTACAATATACAACAATACACTCAGACGTCATGGTCTATCTAGTACTCTTCGCTGTTCCCTTTTCGAAACGAACCACGGATTTGATTCACCAACGTAGCAGTATACGCAGCATTAACCTAACATTTATCTTGTTCGGGCATCGTTTCCAACGAGAACTTCGGGCCACCCGATAGAAACATTCGCAATCGATCGCAACCACCTTTCGAGTCCCAAACGTCGTGGTTGGTTCCAGAAGCGACCAGGTTAGATATCGGAAACGCTCGATAAGGCCGTAAAAGTGTCGAGACGACTAAATAAAACAACGGGACCGCGGTTGACAAAGCCGGCGCGCGGCAAGACGGCGGTCGGTATCGACCAAGAAGAGCGTTCGCCTACGGTTCGATACGATCGGCAGCGGCCTGCGATTTGGCTGCCATTGTCACGGTGCGGTACCCGCCTACCTCGAGCCGACTTGGCTTGTCAAGTCGGTATACGTCGACCGAGGGAAAAAACCCGTGGCAGCAAGACATGAATAAGCCAGCGGCAAAGGTGTGGTTCCCAGGCGTTTGCGGGAGGAAATCGCTCACTGGAAAAGAAAGATGGAGAACAGAGGCAGGAGCGAACCAAGACGTGATTAATATAAAAGTGGGAGGAGCTTGGCTTGGCCGGAAGTGGCCGAGAGGGATGCTGTGCTGTGCCAAGCAAGCGCGAAAACGCGGCCGTGTGTGTGGGTGGGTGTTACGTTACATTCTGCATTTCTGCCGAAAGATCCGGAGAAGGTGAGACGCACGGTTGGGAGAGAGGAGCCGCAAGAGGAGAAAGGCCGGCCGGCGGGAGAGGGATAGAGGTGGCTCTGCGTCACCGTGGCAGGGATGCACCTCGGCCGTGTGCCTGTGTGCCGGCGAGCCGCGCGAGCGATCTCGTGATTCCAATTAAAGATTCCCTTTCGCCCAAGCGGATAGCGACGATGCTTCGCTCCGGGCTTGCGCCAACTTGCATTCGATCATTCGGACAAATAAAAGGCAAAGACAATGTTTCGGTCGAAACAGCGACGAAATACCCATATTTTTCATAGCGTCGCTACTTATTTGCTATTCTACTTGTGTTGATTCCGGAAAATCATCATTTATTTGGTGTGAATAAATCTGTTTGCCGAGTTGAAGGTAATACTCTTTGCGAGAAGTGGAAGTTGTGTAAAAAATATACTTAAAATGAGAATAATTTTTTAGAGAACATTTTTTGAAAAAGCGCGAAAGTAAAAAGTTAGTCGGATAAATTTAATAATTCGTTAACGTGTCCGAAATTATCAAATGATGATAAACGGGAAAGTAAGATTGCAGAAAGGTTTGCATTGATGTCTCGTAGGGTTTGTATGACTCATGTGACACAAATTACAGACCAAAAGTATACTGTATTAACTTCTCGTTTATTTGTTTAATGATATTTTTTAATTTTTTATTTTATTCAGTGAAAATGCACTGTAATAGGATGCTGTCTTTGCATAAAGGACCGATAGTTGATGATTTCGAATAAGGACGAATTTTTTGTACAGGGCAGAATTAAATGCACTTTTTGTTGAACTTTTTCATTCTGAAACGTTATTTCTCCAATATAAACCAGCCGTAATATCATCCGTCACTACCATAATTCTCAAACGGTGATAGCAACTGAATTCACGTAAACAATGCAACGTTTGTATAGTTAATCTATTTGCGTATAGAAAAGGTAAACAAGTCGGCTTTTCGAAAAAAATTGGTGCCGGGCTTAAGACAGAACCGAGTCGCGTCCTTCATACTAATTGTTCGCAGTGACGCTGAACCGCGAGTCTACATCGAACATTGCAGATTCCAGGCGAATTCGAAGAAACGGCAAGCAGATTGCAGCGGAATATTTGGGTGTGGGTAAGTCGATCGGCGAATACGGGATCGAAGGGTACAAAGGTTCTGCGAGGACTGTGGCGGCGGGGGTGGCGGTGCAAGGATTGTCAAGGGGTAGTCAACCCCCCAACCACTTCCTTAACGCCCCCGACCGGAGTAGGACCGCCTACGTTCCCGTGTTGATCCACCTACCACACCACCCTCTTTAAGATTCCTTGCAGACTCGCGGCACACCATTTTTATCCTATCGTCGACTATAACTCTATGAACGCAATCATCCCCATTCCCGGCGACGCGTAATGATTTTTGATTCGCACGTAACTGCGATACCGCGTTTGTTTCGCCTTCAACGACCGGTCAAGTTGCGTTCCGAAACAATTTAAGAGTTCAATGAAACATTTGAAGCAAAGCATACAGATATAAGGCAACTAAATTAATTCCATATGCAAACTAAGGTGATGGTAGAATTAAGGGTGCATTATTTATATAACTCGAACATGGAAATCAAATATAATAATTTAATCTTTGTTTGATGCGTATAACTTGATAATTGGACGAATGATGAAAACAATGGAAGAAGTCGATTCCAATACCGTGACAATCGTTACATACCTTATACCGGGGAGTAAAAAATACGGGAAACGCAACAAACAGGGATAATTGCCGAGATTGAGTTGCGTAATGAACGAGCATTGTGGTGGAATTATATTTCTGTTTACAATAGATAAATACAGTTAAAGAGGGTTGCTGGTCGAACTATCGACTGTTAAGGGGGGGAACGTGAATTACACAGACGTAAAACTTACATCGACGCTCAGTATCTTTTATTGCGAAGCGAATTGTGCGCGACCGCGCTTTATTTTCCAAGCATCATAATTCATTGATTACTCAGTCGAAAGGTAATTGAATTAGACTACCAACTTCTGATTATTGTAACAATAATAATTGTTATCTGTTATATGTTATTCGGTTAGACTTTGATAACGTATTTATGTGTTTCGGCGAGCATGATGAAATAAAACAATAAATGTATGCAACTGAAAATCCCTTTACGCAACAATCTGGGATTTACTTACTAAAAGATTGTTGCACTTCAAGATTACTCTTTAATGTTTTAGTAGAAATGCATTTAATGCAAATATAAACCCAAGGAATTTTTTAAAACTTCAAAATCTAATTTCTCATCGAATTAAATCAGTTCTTCTTAATTATTATTATAATTGTAGTATATATTGTCTTCTATCGAATTTCTTTTAATGCCTGCATATTCTGCAACAAAATAATAAACTTATTCTACCAATCCTAATTGGCCATTTCTCGAGGATGAATGCCAAATTACTTTCGATTACCAGTCCAACTTCAAAACATCGAAAATTAGATGAAATCGTAATTCATCGTGAAAAATAAAAAGTCCGGTTCGGCAAATTGATTCAAATAAGAGCGTAGAATCGGTCAAATGTCGTGGCAGAGGATTCGGAAATCCAGTCACGCACGAATTATCGATCGCTAACAGTTTTCTCGCAGATTTATTCATGCGATAGAGTGGGTGTTATTTTGATTATTAAACGTTTGTCGGAGCTACTTGAAAATGATTTCTCGTGCAAATGATTTCCCATTCTGCGTGTGATTGTGTCAATCGTGCGACCCTATTTTTCATTCCGAGCAAACTTTTGAATTGATCAAACGTGTAATTATATCTCGTACACTACAAATCATTAACGTAACCGTGTAACCGCGTGTATACAACAAAGGAAAGTCTATCAATTGCGAATTAATATAAATTATATATAAGTGACGTAAGAATACATGACATTTCCGTATTTATGACTAATAACCTAATTACTTTTCAACAAAAATAACAATAAAAGCTGCAATATCGATCGGACTAAGTATTCGAGAAAATAAATTTTTCAAGGGGTGCCTTAGAGTGAATTCTGTGGATGCATGACTATCGACTTGTGCATTATTAACTCGTGCGTGCATGTACATATACCGTGAAAATGAATTCTAAACAAAGTCTGTAAAATAATATTAGAACTCAGCAAAATTCAAGTACGTAATGTCCAGGACGACGTTACTGAAAGATTGAAATCTCCTTACAACCAAGCATATCTACAGAAGCGAAACTAAACGATACGAAAAACAAGTGAATTCAGATCGGATGATAAAGAAAACGAGGGCAGATTTGCGTAACAAAGTGTTTAAGTATAGAACAAGGATGCGCGTATCACGAGCAATTATTAATGTTCATCAACTGATTAAAATTGAGGACCATCGAGAAGTCACCAATGATTTAAAGTCATTCGTGGCAACTTAAGGATCCGCCGTCATTGATGACTCCGCATGGCTAGTTCGTTAAAGCGAATCGATAACGATTTGCGAAATCCGAAAAGCACCGTAAAAGCAAGTGTTTGACAAGGCACATTTCGACGTCGCGGTTGTGGCTAAACTTTGAACTCTTAGAAGAATCCCCCTTGAACGTCGCTGCCAAGAGTCCAGTCGGGTTCAGTCGAAGGACTCCGGTGGACGCAACTTTTTCTAACGAAAAGACATTCACCACTGGTCCTCCGGACAGGATTCTTCTGCAAGCACGCCAAACACTTGAGGCGCTTCCATCGAAAGAGTTCAAGAATCAATTGCTTGTGTGCAAAGAGACAAATGCCGGAACACTTGTTTTACGGCGAAACGGCAATCGTAAACAATTATCGCGGGAATGTTGTTTCCCTCTGGTGCGAGCACGTGGTACGCGTGAGTGGGGTTGAGGGGGATAGTAGTGGGGGGGGGGGGTGATGAGGGTTAATGAGATGGTGCATAGAAGTAACAAACGTAAACCGATATGAAAAAATGGGGGTCGCCGGCAATGGTCATGGTTGTTGGATGGTTGCAGAAGCTACCTGGACGGATCTCCAGCGAGGCTCCAGCATGTTCCTCCCTGACGTTGTCCTTGCTGCCTTGCTTCCCGTGTCCAAGCTAGGTTCGCTTCCCGGAAGTGTTGGATTGTTTTTCTTTCGCAAGCCCCCCTGAAATACCTGTCCCGCCCTGCCTCCGCCTCCGCCTCCCCCACCCACCCAGCTCCCTCCCCACCCCCTCTCAAGGTCCCGCTTTCAGTTCGTCCTTCTCTGTTTACGTCTATTGTCGCGCGCCGCACCACGTGTTGCTACCGTTCTTTTTCTCTTTCCCTGTATTTATCTACCTCTGTCTGTCACTCTCGCTCGCCGTGACTCGACAACAGCGCTCGTCTGATTGTATGACTGCTTGTTTTATTGCTCGTTGGCGGCAAGTTTGTGTTACTATCGCGTGGTCGTGGCGTGCAAGGGTTCGCGCGCCGGTGGCTGCCGTCGCGACTGTGCAGCGCTCCGAAACGCTTCGGCACACGAAACCCTCCGGCTCCCGCGGCCACGCGGCTACTGAGTCGGCGCACTCCACCCGCCGCGCGCGGTTCTTCTCCTTTGCAAACAACATCTGCCTCCCACCAAACTGGCGTCATACCGTCGAACAACCTCTTATGACTCTTTATTCGGATATTGCGAAAATAAGCGGGAACGCGACCCGAGGTACAATCCACTGGGCCCCTCGATACTGGCCCCCTTCTCAACATGCACAAACCACACGTGACGCCAAGGTTTGTGCAGGTATTTTCAGTTAATAATGGGCTTTAAGTGCCGGTGAGATTGATGAACGTCAGACGATACGCGTAAAAAAATGTAGACCAAGCTAATAATAATAATAAAATGTTGCGATTATTTTATCGGCTCATGCTATTTTTTCGACTTGTTCCAGTTTTACGTGTTGGTATAGTAAATTACACTATGATTTATCTCTCCGTGTATAAGATAAAACTTGTTCCATGTACAATTTACAAAGTAAACAACGAATCTATTCTTTCCCTCCAATAACCATGTTTCGTGCTAAATAACATGTACGTAAAAGTTGGCTCGCTTTTAAATCAGCTTGAAACAAAAGAAAGAACGACGAAAAATGAGACATTTTTGGAGAGTTTAGGGTGAGGGCACAATCAATGCAAAAGTAAATAGTGTGTACTCCCGACATCTGAAAGAAAGAATGAGTTTCTCGGATCAGTCTTTAGGGGAGGGTTTTAATTGACTGTACCCGCTATTTTGAGTGCCTTCAACCGAAAGCGACGTAAAAGTTTCAATTACGCGTCACAGTGAATAAGAAGTGTAATAAAAAGGAGCGGGACAGAAATAAAAGAAGAATAATTTAACGGTCGAAAAACGATACGCATGAAAATCGAGGTTGACGGCGAATTGTTCACATACAAAATATTGCCCTCGCACGTTGTCCAACCAGATGAAACAGAATATTGACAGTTTATGTATCTGCTTATAGTTCTTGATACCGTGAACTACTATCAAGATTCGCGCTTTCTAAAATGTTCTCGCGTAAACTTCAACTCGATAACAAGACAAACTAACTCAATACAGAGCACAACTTCTGACACAAGTCAACTCCATCAAGCCAACGAATTTTTGTAAACCGATTAAATAATTCTTGAATGTGAAGACTATTTACTTATCGATTAAACACATTTTTTTCAAACAAATAAAGTATCTTTAAATATGTCCCGACTAAATATGTACTTTAAGATAACTTTCCGTTAACTTTTTTTTGTGAACATTACAGTGACTAGAATTATAAGCTTTATTTTATGTAAAGAGGAATTTCGTATAAACAAATTATCAAATTATATTTTAAAAAGTGAAAAAATATGTTTTCATCAATTGCTTTTGTGACGATACGACGAGCCTTTATAACGATTATAAAACGAGAACAAATTTGCAAATCGGAAAAACAGCTTTGTTTGGCCGTAATTATAAGTTAACGTTCAAAAGGACCCCGCTGACTTTGAAACGCGGCTGTGAAACGTGCGCGAAATATCATTCATGCGTCGTTCAGTTAAAAGTTACGCAGGCAAAAGCGTTGTTAATCGCGATTGAAAAACGAATACTGTAATTGCAATGAAATTACCTGCCGTACTTGTAACAAAATAATTTGCAATCACTAATTACGAGTCTTGTGCAGCCAACGTATTGAAAACATGGTAAACACAACTCGCCACCTGTTGCGCGATTTAGCGACGGATTTTATTCTCGTATATTTTCACATACGCGATTTCGTGAATACGAATATCAATGTACACAAGCGATAATGAAATGCTCTCGCAAAATATGACCGGCCCTAGAAATTATATGACGCGTGTGACAATAATACCTGCGCGATTGCAAACATTTTTTTACGCGAGGCCGAGCTCGCGCATTGTTTCTTTGCGCACCTGAAAAATCGATTGTCGATAACTGACGACTTTGTCGTTATTAATTGCATGAAATTCAATAAAACGCGTGGACGTTAACATCCAATAATGAAAATTATATTTCGTTTAGCGTTCTTTTTCAAGTCAATTTAATATTTTAATGAATTTCATTTTATGAACACACAAATATTTGTATTTACGATAAATAACAAATATTACTGTGAATTAGGTCTCGACGTTTGATCGAGTAGAAAAATGAAAGCCTAAATTTGACCCACAGTTGTATTTATCACCGAATATTTACGTATAAAATGAGTAAGATTTCGTGCATTTACCTTCAGTTGTCGGTGAGTATGTGTTACGTCGACACCTGAAAAATAAAATATAAATTGTTAGTTTGATTTTAAAATAAAAACTTTGCTCATGGGCATAAAATTGTCAACAGTCGATTTGTTCAAAAATATTAGAAATAAAAAAAAAAAAAAAAGAAAAATACATTAATAAATAAACATTAGAATAAGGTTATTTAATTGATTGCTTGATTTACTGTATTTAAAATGAAATATTTAATTACAGTTATACAAAGAAAGCATAACTTACGATACTGACAACTCCTTTTTTAGATAAAAACCATGATTTCAGACACTATTCTATCCAACACTATTTCGACGCACTACACTGATACAATAACATTACACGTAATTACTACGCGAACCGACCACCTCGCGGACCGATGGCTATCGGTGAACTGATATTATTTCTATATATTTTTCGAGTCATTAATTAAAAATTAAAAGAAGGTCAACACCTCCCGCGCAGAAAAAATTTGTTGAGCCCTTGAAAACAAATGAAAATTTTAAGCAAGACAAAGGCCACTGCAATGTTTACATTCTTTGTTATCAAAGAAATGCGAAAGCATTTATGACTTTTATTAGATAATTGATGATTTTTATTTTCACTTTTGATAATTCGTAAAAGTCCGATAACAATTTTGAATATTTAATAATTAATCATGCAAATGGATTAATTTGTTATTAGCTTTTTATAATCATTTATGAAAATAACTCGTGTTCATGAGGATTTTGATTATTTTCATAATGTATCTTTTCTAATTATTTATATTATAACATGATTGCTTATTGATGCACAAAACAACATTTTTTTATTGACATTCAACAACAGGGTGCTTGGGAAAAACGACAGAAGATCGCCAGTTCCATATGAAATACACGGAGTAATAACCTTCTGTCACTTTTTCATTGAGAAACTCTGTTCAAAAACGTCCACTATTAAATATATATATATATATCGTCGCCTCAAACGAAAAATGGTCTATTTCAAAATATTACATGGAAAATTACATACAATATTTTGAAATAGGTCCTTTTTCGTTTGGGACGACGATATATAAATATTTTTTTTTAATGTGTAATTACTACATCTGATTGATAACAAGTTTTTTTTTACTAAATGAGTTCAATTATTTTCTTTTTGTACTCATACATAACATATTTGATGAATACATAATTTTTCAATTGTTTAATATTGCATATAATTTAATGTCGTACTTTTATTGTTCAAGTACTGATTTCATTTGTTGATCCAATTATAATATTAACACTGCGCGTAAACAATAATTTGAATGAAATAAACTTACCCAAAGAAAACGTGATTCAGTCGTGTGGGAGTTGTATTTCGTTGTATTGTTGATTTTTGCATAATTTATCAAGGTTGTTTGGTTAAGCGAGCCGTTAGGGCGAATCGTAGAAGGGAGCATGGGTACCGTGCCATGGGGCGACAATTTCAGACACCCTTTGCCAAGATGATTAGCATGCTCGGCAGGGACGCATTCATATCTTATATTTTTACTGAAACAACAATTTCGAACAGTTTATAAACACTTTTTTCAACAATTTTTTTCTTTTATATATACATTATTATAAAATATTTTGTAAATTAAAGGTACCATTTTTTTTTATTTTTAGTACAACATAATTGGTTTTTATTACGAGTAACTGAATATCATTGATTTTTAACAATAAATAATTTTCCAAAGAGGCGTATAGTATAAATTTTCGTCACATGCGAAAAATTGAAAAGTAATTCAATTACAGGTTTAATTACTTCTATCAATAATTGGTACAGTTACACTATCTAGCATCGTTTATTCAAGACTGATAACCTAAAATGTTTGTCAAGCTAATACTATAAACCTAAACCCGACGACTGACCTAAAACATTATCATATCACCATCAAATTCAGTTTAGACCAACTTAAATTCCGATTACGGGCACATGAAGTGTTTTATATTTAAATCTTAAATCGTTAGAGTCAGGTCGAACCGAGGCCGAAAGCAGTTTCATTTCGCTGTCGTTTTTACGATTTGCATTATTCACGTTCGGAAAGTTTATGGAAAGAAAAGAATTCATATTTATTTAGACGGATAAAAAACGCCGTCATAACAATAAATGTACGTTCGACTGAGAAGATCGCGGGAGCCGAGCTCCTCGGGAATGAACGATCAATCGGTGGTACGCGAAATACAATTCTCACAACGGTATGCGCCTTTGCGGCAATTCGCAATAAAGAGTAACGAAATTTGAATAAAATCAGCATAACCCCGGCCCTGCAATATGATATACGTAAGCAGGCATATCGCGAGTATACCGTGGCGTTGTGCTTAGTGAGGGTGAGGATTCTGAAAGAGGGGGTATAGCCTGCTCTATGCTATACCACTCCACAATTGTTGTTTACCAGAATCATACTGATCGATACTCAGTGTTTGCTATCAAGGGGAACCATACACACTGGGCGCTACTTGTCCGCCACCGAAAATAAACACCCACCCTACAACGTCGGCTGCCACTCTCTCGCCCCGGTGCCAAAGGCCCTCGAAATTCTCGATTCGCCGAATATTTTCTGCCACCTGCAATTGCCCAGTGATTATAAGATAATGCGCTAAACTTTCAATCGATCGCACATCTAACGTATCTTTGCAACAACAAGCGTCAGGCAAAACTGTTTACGACTGCAAGACGGTAGAATAAGAGACGAAAAATAGGCTTCGGTATGAAATGTAAGTGCAGATAGCTTCTATTATCATTGTTCCGATCAATAAAAATCGCATTATAAAGAACGATAATTTGTTTGGAATCTAAAGTTTTAAACTACTACGTGCCGAAGATGTGTGAAGACGGGATAATTATTTAACAGTAATAAAAGTGAATGTCTAAACAAGTGAAGTTAATAAGGCTAGAACCAAAACAGTCATTGTTTTGTATTAAATATATTATATTTAATATTGCGATTCCTAAATTTCTATTGGAATCAAGTAATATGTGTAGTGGTTGTACGGTAAATAAAAATATTGTTTTTGCCGTCAAGGGTTGTTCATAAGCCACGTCATGCTGCTGAGAGTAGAGAGGAGGGAGTTGCAAATTTGTCACGATTGTGCCGAAGTGGTAAAGGTTTTCTTCTACTAGAACTCGTGGAACGAGGAAATGTCAAAATTTGACACAAACTTTATTATTATTAGATACACTTTAAATCCAAAAATACCGATCGCCGTTAAATTTGGCCTATCGAACAATAATCGTAAATAAACCTAAACTATTGTCGGAGGTTCATAAATTCGAGTCGCTCTTTTGACTTACGCAACAATAAGGGACTGTAAAATGGTTTTATAACTGTGCGACAATCTCGAGCGGCGGTGACCCCGGGCTCAGTTTTGCGAAAAAAAACGTAATATTTTGATCGAAAGAATACACTGCGTGGCGTGAAACAGTTTTAATACAGAATCTATGAGAGAAAGGGTGTCTCGGGGAAAGCCGTAAAGTTGCCACAAATCCTGTGCAGACGGGAACAGAATAGGGAGTCCAGTAAACAAACAGTGAAAATAATATAATTTACAGAGGATTAGGAATGCTCGGAGATGCAGGAGGGACGGAGGGCGCCGGAAAGGGTTTCACTGCACGGAATAACTGTTTTTGGTTATAATTGATATCCTGGCAAAGCTCTATAATCCTCCCACACCTACCGACAACCCTCTTAAACGTAGAAACCACTCCAGCAAGAGGTAGAGATTGCAGACTCACGATGCCGTTGCATTTCCTTTATATAATTTACGCACTCGTCATTAATACCGTTATTACGCGACCCAGGTAAGTCCACTTCTGATAACCGTCCCGCCCTTTTTTATCCCGCGCCGTTCGCGTAACACAAAGGACATTGTTTTCAGACAGAAATTATGTAGTTTAATTTCGTAAGCCCGATCAAAGATAAAGTGATAAGTTGAAAATGTTGGTAATGGTAAATACTGGTAGTTTGGTAATGTTACTAAAACTAAAAGTATAAACAGGCATACTGATGAATATTTTTAGACGACACTAATTTATATGAGGCAAGAAATTTAAAAGTAAAAAAAAATTATTGTTTGTTGAATGTTAAATCAAGATTTTATATTAAAAGAAAAGATTCATTTGATTAACAATAATGAAATGAATAATTCATTTGAACTGAATAATTGAAAATGATAAAAACTACGAGCTGTAAGCCACTCTTCAATCAATTTGACTATATCAAGTTCTAGGAATGATTACTACGTAAAATACTGGTAAAATTGAAGTTTATGGAGAACTTTGTCGCGAACAAATAAAAACGAGCCTTTGCCAAGTTTCGCAAGTAGTCGCAGTTAGCAGTTTATAATAACAATTTTTACAATTAACAATATTTTTTACGAAATTATCCAACTTTTTTTTGTGGTTGCTTTTCATGAGAACTAAAATTAATCAATTGCGTTGACAAGTGATGATCGAAATGCCTCAGAGTGAAAAATTGAGGACAAATTGGAAGTGTGGTGTATCATGGAAAAATTCTTCGGATTTTGAAAAAAATGTACTCTCGAAGACACGTCTGCCATGTCAATTGACTGTGTAAATTCAATCTATCAATAGATGCTTTATACAAAGTGCACCCCTCAGTTAATGATAACGACCCCTTTTACCAAGGCAACAAAGGATTGAAGC
>JABFOV010001204.1:0-12516 GCA_022817685.1 Aradophagus sp. ZL-2020
GATTCAGTGTACAATCATACATCATATTGCAGACATTGTATTCTCTAGTTCGAAGTGTTTGTGTGCAGACTCATAGAGTATATCACAACTTGTCGATGTGCTCTTTTGTTTATTGTTTTTGTGTATTTTTGTTACTTTATATTAGTTTCTACTCCCTAATATTATATTGTTTTAAGGCCATTTTTTTGCGAAGTTACAAAGAAATATTTTTTTTTTTTTTTTTTTTTTTTTTTTTTTTTTTTTTTTTTTTTTTTTTTTTTAATAAATAATTTACAAAGAAAAAAGATATTTGATTAACAGAATTAATTATAGGGCTTACCCAGGTTCACTGCGAGACACAAGATCATAGAAGAATTATCTCAAAAAGGATTGATAAAAAACATAAAAAACCACCCGATGTTGGTTCCACTTTGTTCTAGATCTGGAGACGTGATTGAATTTATGTTGAGAGAACAGTGGTACATCGATAGCAAAAACATGGCTGAAAAAACCATTAATGCTGTGAAAAGTGGTTCTCTAAAATTAAATCCTAATATCCATGAAAGGCTTTGGTTTGAATGGCTGGAAAACGTTAGGTAAAATAATTCTTCTAGATAATGTTATTTATAAAAAAAAAAAAAAAACCACAATTTCTTAGAACAAGTATGTAAAAATACAGTTGCATATTCAAATTACAGGGATTGGTGTGTATCTAGGCAAATTTCATGGGGACATCAAATTCCAGCTTATAAATGCATATTCAATGATGGTAATATCAAGTGGATTATTGGAAGAAATGAATATGACGTTCAAAAAATTTGTGTATCTAAATTCAATGAAATTCCGAAAATCGAACAGGATACGGACGTTTTGGACACGTGGTTCTCATCTGCTTTATTGCCTTTTACTGCAACAGGTTGGCCAAATAAGGTAAAAATTCAATTAAATCTCATACTTATAAATATTGTTATGTGACATTCATTAAATAATGTAATATTTAGAAAAAGAAAGAAAAATTTTATTATAGATGGCGGTAGACTTTGAGAAACTTTATCCATTATCCTTGATGGAAACTGGCCATGATATTTTATATTTTTGGGTTGCGCGAATGGTGATGTTGGGTCTTGAATTAACAGGAAAATTACCCTTTAAAGTAAGTTAAATTGAATCCTTTTAAATAACTTTACTTTTATTTATTACGAATTAAAAAAGAAAACATTGTAGGAAGTATTGTTGCATGGAGTTCTTTGTGATGGCAAGGGAAAGAAGATGTCAAAGAGTTCAGGAAACATTATACTGCCTGAAAATGTGATCCATGGTGTATCTTTTGAGGTATTATCGAACGTTAATTTATAATTTTCAACAAGAAATTGATTTCAATTAAAAAAATTACTTGATTGCTTTATAATTAATGCAGGAAATGAATAAACAAGTGAAACAAAGTTTTGGAAACGGTATCCTTAGCGAATCTAATATGAAGCAAGCTTTAATAGTGAATTCTAAAGTTTATCCAAAGGGATTACCAGCTTGTGGTGTTGATGGTTTGCGGTTCACTTTATGTTCGCATGACATTAGAGGTATGATAAACTTCTTTCATTATTAACGTAGTGCACCTATTTAATTAAATTATGAATGTCTTTATCTTTTTCTATCATTATTGCAGGTCACACGGTAACATTTAATGATATTGAATGCAAGGTCAATAACTTTTTTGGTAATAAAATTTTACAAGCCAGTCGTTATACTGTATTAATGACAAGCGATGATTCTATCAAAAGACCAAAGCAACTGAATTTAATTGATGAATGGATATTGAGCAGAATGTCTCGAATGATCTCCATTGTAAATGAAAGTTTAGAATCAAGACTGTTTTACAAAGCAACGAAAGCCATCAAAGAATTTTTCCACTGGGAATTCTGTGATTATTATATTGTAAGTTTCTTTGATAGTCAAATTTTATTAGGAAAACAATATTTTTAAATTTTTGATACAAACAAAGGTGTTCAAAATTTCTTCAGTTTCTTTATTGATATTTAATATTTTTTTACAGGAAGGAACAAAACCAGGCTTTAAGACAGAAGAATCAGAAATCGTAGAAGCTCATCGATTTACTTTAGCGCATTGCATAGAAGTTTCCCTTAGGATTTTGTCACCATTTATGCCTTATCTCGTTGATGATCTCTATTCTCGATTATCAAATAAATTGTCATTATTTTCTAAGTATGATTCGGTAGCTCAAGCGCCCTACCCTTTGCCTCAAGATGTAAGAGAACAAATTTAATTTTGAATTACAAAATAACTTAGTATCTCAATTTGTAATTCTAATTTTAATTACAATACTAATCAAATATAGAATTATAAAAATTTGTTATTTCATAATAATTCTTACAGTTTGATAAATATAGAAACATTGGTTTGGAGGAAAAGATGAACAATGTTTTAAAAGTGACTGATTCAGTAAGAAAACTTTTGGGAACCTTGAATAAGAAAAACAACGTTGAAGGTAATTTATAACTCAAATAAAAGCGATATTTTTTATCAAAAGTATTTTTTAAGATTAAATATATTAATTATTTGATTTTTTTTATAGTTCATATTGTTACTGCTAATTCAGATGACAAGGAATTCATAATGGCAAATGTAAATATTATTAACTCTGTGGGAAAAGCATCCATTACGAAAATAACAACGTTTAAGGAATATGCACAAACGAAAAATTGTATTTGGGACGTTATAGGACCAGCCTGCCATGTGTATGCTGTTGTTGAAGTAATAAAATATAATTTTAATCTTTTTTAAACAACTTTTTTGTTAAGAAATATTATCTAAATAATTATCTAAAATAAAAATTTTTTTAGGATTCAGAAACTTTAAACAAAACAAAAGAAAAAATATCAAATAAAAGATTTCAAATGGAAAAAAAATTGCAGGATTTAATAAAGAAAAAGTCTAAGCTGGATTTTCTTTGCAAAACTGAGGAGGAAAAAATCAAAGTTGAACAACGAATAGAATCGTTTGCAAAAGAGCTGAAAAAATTGCCACAATTTTCGTGAAATATGTCATTAGGACCACAACATAAGCAATTTTATTAACTATTTATGGTAATGAAATAAATAAAAGGTTTTTTTATTTATATAAGGATATTTTTTTCTATGCAATTACAATTGCAAATACAGGATAATTTTACAATCATAATTGTATAATATATTTTTTTTTACCATCTAGAAATAATTAAATGCATTCAATTGCATTATATTTTGTACTTTTTTTTTCAAATTCATATGGTTGAATTTTGTAATAGAGTTTAGTTTTTTTTTTATTAATAAATAATTAATTTTGATATTAAATCATTACATTAAATCAACGCGCTTAAACTCTGCCCCCTAACATCAAAGTTTTGTAACTAAAACCAATAAAGCGCTGCACCCGCCATCTACCACAGGTAAAATCATCATATTAAGAAAATAACAGCAATATCAAGAAATCGTGAATTAGTTACGATACGAGTGTAAAAATTGTACACGTAGAATACGCGAAAGCTGATACAGATCAATGCTTTGAGATGTGTGCGTACGCGATTTGACGGGGGACGTGACTTTTTATAACCAATATTGAGAAAAAGCGGTATATTATCGTAATTACAATTCCATTTAGCAAGCGCTGAATACATTGCACTTCAAATTTAATCTTTGATACGCGTCAATAATTATTGCACTGGACGACATTTGAGTAAGTAAATAATATAATTGAAAAGTGGGTTATACGCTTGTAATTTAAATTATTGAGGATTAATGTTCTGAGAGAAAACAAAGATTGTTGACAAATGCTTTAACAATTGCTTGCTTCCTCGCTTAAAGCATTTAACATTATACAAAACGTAAATGAAAATATGACAATTCCAATTGCGTTAATTGCCTTGGATCAGAAAATTAAAAGCTCAAATTTAATGAATAATTGGTTAGTTTTAATCATATAATAAATCATGACATTCGTTTATTGATTTTATTCATACCCACAAGTTATTGTTTATATACTTGTAACTAGTGGAAGTTAGAGACACAAATTACTTTCACTTTATCCTTACGTGATCTTTACATGTTTGCTTTTTTCTAAGTCGATATGAAAAACTTATGTTTTGTAGGAAAAATGTCTGATCACACAAATGCCGACTCATCGCCCTCATCGCAACAAGTCGAAAGAGGTTGGGGATGTCTTAAGAACCATATCATCGAAAATAAAATCAAAGTCGGATTATGGCTTTTACGAATTTTCACCATGTTATTCACCATAGGATATATATTCCCTATTTTCGGGTAAAGTATTAATCGCTGAAGTATTCAAATTTTATGAATCACTTGATTTATAAGTGCAATTTGTTTAAAACAGTTTTTGTTTCTTGTATGAAAGACAATTGTAATAATAAATACATCATCATTTATGATTTCAGTAATCCGTACAATGCATATTTCAAAGCTATGATGAGTTGTGCAGCTGTCAGTGCTTTGAGACTGCATCAAAGATTACCAGGGATTCGATTTAATAGACAGTTTGGAGAAAGTCTTCTCATTGAAGATTCATTTCATTATTTGTTTTATACTTTAATTTTCTTGTATACAGCACCTGTTACAAGTATCCTTTTGAAATTGTTGATAACGGCGATATATTAATATATTTTTATGACATAACGATGATAAAATGATTCAACTTAGGCATGTGTAAAAAAATCTTATACAGATCTTCAACAAATAATGTTTCTTCGAAAGTTATATTCTCATTCTTGAAATTTTAATGATTTGATAATTTTTATATTTTAATACAAAATTTTCTGTACATGTTAGAACGAATATTTTTTTTGTATGAATATATAAGTTATACATTTTGAGAACGTCTCAGAAAACGTCTATTGTTTTTAATATCTAAATGTTTAGATAATGCACAAAATGTGATCTTTCCTTAATAAAATTTCTAGTTGTGCTCGTTCCTGTATTTCTCTTTGCCTTGTTGCATTCGGCTAGTTACTCTTTGACGTTGCTCGATGTAAGTAAAGCAAATATCATCGTGCAAAGTATCATTAAATTTTTGTTACATCATCCTTCAACTAATTTTAATTGACATTACTGAATGGAAGTACAATTTTTGATAACAGTGCATAGGTCAGAACAGCTGGTGGGGTGCTCGACTTGCCATATCCTTGGTGGAATTCCAGTCCCGTAAGATTCTTCGCCTTTGCGCACTTTGTGAAATCGTGATACTACCACTTACTGCCATTCTTGTTTTTACGTAAGTTTGAATGTTGATTATTTTGATCAATATTAATATTGCATAAAAATAATGTATGTAAAACTAAATATAGATTAAATTCATTATGAATTATGACAGAATAGGGTTACAAATAAGAATATATTTATATCATTAATATAAATATTAATATAACATTCTTTCGTTTCAGGGGGCGTGCTAGTTTATTAACACCATTTGTCTACTATCAATTTTTAAAGTTCCGTTTGGCATCGAGAAGAAATCCATATACACGTAATATATTCTTTGAGATTCGCAACTCCGTGGGCAACTTCGCCGCCAACCCAAACCGATCGGAATTCTTGCGCAAAATAATCGGCACATTGCTCAATCTTACAAGAAACATGGTTTCCGTGCAACACGCGCAATAATTCTCTGCCGAATTCAGGCTGACTAACATTTCGTGAAAACTCTGCACAAAAAACAGAGAGAAAAAAAGTTCATGCAATGCAAAGTCACCCAAGCATGATTAACTAAACTAATGGAAATTAAAGTTTTTCAATTAAATCTATTGTACATTTTGTAAGAAACAACTTTTATACATAATTCATCGTTCATGCATGATGGTTTCTTTTCCTTTTTTTTTTCTTTTGAATAACTTGGACAAAATATTTAATTGTTATCAATATGTAATGATATATCAACATCATTCAGTTTGAATTGTTTGAACATTAAAATTATTGCACGAGAAAGGTGTATTGTTGTGGTACTTTATGAATTATCGATTTTTCTAATATTTGTAGGACGGAATTCGTTGTAGTTTAGATTAAAGTTACAATGACTGTCACGGAATGGGACGATTTAAGAACGTCAAACGAAACGAATTTCGTCAAATTAAATAGAACGAACACATGCTAAAAAATGTACATGTTATTAAATTTGAAAAATAGGTTCAATATATTGAAGAGTCGTCGAAAATTGTTTAATATTTATTGTTATATGTTGTGCGACGATACGTTAGAGAGCTGGAAACAAATTCTTATTACCGAATAGTTTAACGCGGGCTTGTGTATTATTTTAAGAATTACGTTTTAAAACTTAATTGTGGTTTTGAAGTCTTAATATTTTTACATATATTCCTATCTAAGGTTTCGAATTAGAATACAGGTGTTAAGCTGGCTAAATTTTGAAGAATTAACCTTTTTCAAAATATATCTTGTATATGTGGTACTATTTGTATTTTGTTTTCATATTATTTTCATCAAGTTTTATGTCTCAGAAAGTAGTCTTAATGAGATATATAGTTAAATGTTTCTCTTTTTAGTTATAAATGGATTTTATTTGTTAAACATTCGTATTCTAATGGATGGTAATTTGAAACACAAACTTTATTATAATGTAAAAAACTTAATGTACTAATTTTTTTTAAATGCATAGTAGTATGTAAAGTTGTGGTGGATACTTTGTAATTAAATTGTGTAAAAAGTTTCATTATGCTTTATTTGTTTCTATCATTATCATTTATGAAGATTTCAACTATTGAATTTAAATATGTGTTATATGTCTAAGTATGATAAAGAAAGTTCTGTTACTTGATCAGAGATTCAATCTTCGTATTGATACACTGATTTAATTTCTAAACTCAGACTTATGCAATTTAAATACCGCCATGTTTCAAAAATCAGTTGAAGCAGTTCAATAGATTGGAGTATTGAACCCTTTTATTATTTACAAAAAAAATTGTATGATTAAAATTAAGTAACTGTATTGACAAATAAAAAACATACGAAAAAGCCATAAATAAACGAAAATTGTAATTTTTTGAATAGTTTTTTCGTTGTTTAAAAATCTATAATACGAATAAAAAAAATCAGAAATAAAGAAATCAGTGATTCTCAAGTGAAATTAAAGTTTACATCGTTGCAAATTATTTAAAAATAATTCTTACGTTCGAAAATTTACAGCTCCTTCTATTGAAAAATGACAGACAATTCACTTTACATAAGTGTATCCTTTTTCAACAGAAAAGGTGTTAATTTCTGAACGTGCCGATTCCTACGATATCAAAAAAAAAACCCATAATCTTTTTCTAACCTCGCGAATCAGACAAAGAAACCATCATTCCAATAAGCAAATTCCAATTTTCAAACAAATCTCATTGGTTATCAGTACGTCTCACGTTCATCAATTCCCTGGAGTCAACAACAAACCCAACCTAACCAAAAACAATTTCTTTGTTTCAAGACTAAAACACAAAACCCAATTAATTCTTTAAAAGTTACAAAATCAAAAACAAAAATAAAAACATAAACAAACAAATGTACAAATAGGCAAAGAAACAGAAGAATAAATTTGAGGAACACAATAACCAAAGAGAATAGTCTGACAGAGGGCGCCCCGATCGCAGCAAGTTGCAAGGAGCATCGCGGAGGCTCATCACTCTTGCGAGACCAGCGGTCGTGCACGGGCACAAATGGTGGGGATCGTGTAGGATCACGTGACTTGTTTTACAGACATTATTAAGGTACGGAAAGTTGATTGTTTTTTTCCTTGTTTTGCTAGCGGCCTGGCGGAAAAAGACGCGCAATTGAACATCCTCCGCGACCGGCGAGCCGCGCGTCCCACGAGGCCGGCCTTTCTCCAGCGAACAATCGTGAGTGCGTGACGAGTGCGGCGCTTCGAGCCGCGGCTCCGCGCGCGGCCACTGCCATCGCGACGATGCTTGACAAGCTTTCCTCGGGATCTCACTAATGGCGTCGGCCGTGCACATGGCCCCATCAACTCGGCTCCCGAGTCGTTTTTTTACCCCGCTTGTTGCACACCAGCCAGCTCCGAATCCGCTAGCGACCCTCTTCCCCCCCTCCCCCGCGCCCACAGCGCTCGCGGCCACCTTTGTTTCGCGCGTGCTTTTGCTCCATTTTTTCTCAATCGCGTTGTTTGTTTATACGGTTACTTGTTACGCGTTTGCTTGCTTATACACTTTTTGACTCGAACCCTGACTCGTTCGCCCTCATGTTTCAATTCAGACCCCCCTCGGTTGGATTCTTTTCCGAAACCTCTCTTTCCTTGAGTCCCGCTGATTTTGTTGTATATTTTTTAATTGTAAATGTTGCTTGTTTGTATCATAGTTTATGGTAATTAAACTAATTGTGTATTTTTTTCGGCTGTTTTAGATTGTACATAGGGAGTGTATATAGTGTGATAAGTGTGAAGTAGGTGACTGGCATTTAGTTGGAAATGAGTTCGAGCAACAAAACATCAGTTTCTTCCGGAGGGAGAGGCACATCCAAAACTAAGCATTCGAAGCAACAAAAGTCAGAACATCAGTCTAAGTCCACAGAATCGACCAAGCACGATAAATCACAGGTTCGTTTTCTCTTTCTCTTCTTTCAATTTTAATTTATTTTTGGTCTTTGTGCGAAATGATGATTTAGAAGGACTGATCTGTGTAAATCATATTTTTCGCCATGTTTTTTTTATTTATATCGATATGCATGGGACATTTTTTCATCGTCTTTAGAATAAAGTTTGGAAATATGTTTAAAGTTTATAAGTAATTAGTAAATATATGAACACAAGTTTTCGTAACTGTAAACAGTAAACTTAGATTTTAAAAATAAAGTTTGTTGTACCAAGATATAAATATTGTTACATATATTTTTGTATAAATATCGAAGGAAACAATTCTTTTTTGAGATAATATTTACTTTATTTTTATTTACTAACATACATTGAAAAATTTAGACAATATATTCTTGTAATTAATATTTGCAAACAATTATAACATTGTAAAATATCCAAATTTAGGTAGTTAAATTTAATCTGAGGAATTCAATAATACCTTCCTTTTTTAATTGTTGTCAGACAAAACTTACATCACAGGTATATTATGTTAATATCATTGCAAAAGAATTAGTCATCCTCCAGGGTTTCAAAACATTGTACAAATATCTTCAAACAATAAAATCACAGATTAAACCCATTCAAGATTACAAGCTTTAAAACCAGTCAGGTCAAAACCTGTAGCTTTATCAAAGATGCCTGAAATTTTTCTGCGTATTTATCTAAACTTAAAAGTACTGCAAATAAAAAGATTTATTTTATTTGAGAAATTACAATAAAAATATTTAATTAAAATATTATATAATAAAAACAGTACTTTATTAATTACTTAAGCTAGATAATAAAATACAAATGTAGTTAAATTTTTCAAAGTTTAATAGCAAACGAATATTAATTAAAAATATTTTAAATAAATATGTAAATTTAATTTAAAAAAAAGTATTTAAATATTAGTTTAAAACTTTATTTGTAATACAATGTAAAATATTAAATGTTAAATAAAATATTAAAAAGAATATGATAATTTTAAATGTGGTAAAATGTATAAATGTGGAGAAATTGTATTGTTTACAGAAAAATGAACAGCGAAATGCACAAATAATTGACATCCGATCGACTGGCAGTGAAGATTCCATAATGAAGGAACGGGTGAGACAGGTCATGGAGATGACGCGTCGTTCAGAGGATGAAGTAGTCATGGCTCTCCATGACAATGATGGTGACATGAACCGCGCAGTCAATGATCTTATCGAGGGAGTCAACACGGAATGGGAAGTGAAAAAGAAGAAGGCACGTCCCAGTGGTTCCAAGCAGAACACCGAACAACCAGGTAAACAGGAAGAATCCACTGAATGGGAAGATCGACGTGGCCAGCGAAGTGGTGGCTTGCGAGGAATGCGAGGACGTGCCAATCATGACAATCGTGGATGTATGTATCATTTTTTCTATTTTTCCTTTATTCACTTATTTACTTTGTTTATTTATTTATTTTTTTATTTTTTTGTAAATGCTTACATATCTATTGTATTATGTTGTTATGCTAGACCACTGTTCATTTTTCTTATGTTTTACATAATAACAACATGTACAACTACAGTACTAAATTTATAATACCTAGTGTGAAACTTTAAAAGAGTGATTTATTAAAAATGAAATATATCTTTGAATTTTGAGACAATTTTAAAATTGGGTTATTTTCTTCAATAAATAGTTGTAATATCAAACTTAAAATAGAAAAAACAATTCAAATAAAGCCCACTTATACGATTATAAGTATGCACAAGGTGGCCAGTTTAACAAATATCTGCAAATCCTGGTAAAATTAGAGAATTATGTTTGTCAGGGTATTTCATAAATTTTAAAATGGCAAATACAAGTCACTAGAATTTCGCACATGCTTACAATTTCAGTCGTCAATTTTTTAATGAAATACACTACTTTAATTAATGGAATATTATTTTAATGGAATATACTACTTTTCAGGGCGCAGTCGGGAGAACAAAGAAAACGAAAGGAATATGGAGGACAGCACGCGCGACAGCGGCTTTGTTGGCAATCGAAGAGGTCGAGGTGGGTCTGGAAGAGCAGGTCGTGGTGGCCGAGGTGGAGGACGCGGCGCGGGTCCACGTACTTTTGCTAGTCGTGGAGAAATGGCTTCATCTTCAGGTCACAGTTTTAGTCGGCCAATTGACAACTGGGCTGGCAGTGAGGAACAACAGCAGAGCATCCAAGAGCCAAAAATGGGTAAGTTTTATTAGGTTGAAAATATTAGCTTTACAATCATAATTGTGTATTTTTGCAAAGATATTGACTGTGAAGGCATATTTATTTGCTTATTTACAAGTTAATTTATAAATATGGACAGGCATCACCAATCAATTGTTTACTAGTAGGATATAAATAATAAATCTTTTAAGATTCTGAAAATATATATATAAATATAAGTATAAAAAAAGAAGTAAAAACAATTAAGAGACTTGCCATTTTCGACTTAAAGAAAATTACTTTCAATTTTGTTTTGTTTTATGTAGCCTCCCAGCAAAATAAGATGAAATATAATCAATTTATATATGGTTCTTTAATAACAAAGTTAATTTTTATTGAAATAATTGCGATTACTGAATAAAAAAAGAATAAAAATATCTCGCATTAATTGATATAATTTACATCTTTGTGCATGTAAATTGTATTTAATTTTTTTTTAAATTTTTATTTATCGGCCCAATGGCTTTCATTAAGAACTGATTTTATAATTTTGAAAGTGATCGACTGATTGGTGACGGGCGTCTGTGTTGATAAATAAATGAATAATCAAATTCATATCGAACGGTTTGTAACATGGTACGCTTAAATCGCGTATAATAGACGCTTGGAATAATCTTGAAGCGTCAGAAGACTGGGACAACGAGGAGTATACGGGCTCTTTAACCGAGACCAAGGTGTTCACGCCGAGCGCGAACATCAGTGAGCCGACGGTCGTTGAAGAGGTTAAGATTCAGGAGGTGACAGTGGTCCAGTCGATCCAATCGGTCAACATGTCTCCGCTCCAACGCGAAGAGATGCCTAAGATACCGGAGGTGTCGGCGATTCAGCAGCAACAGCAGCAACAGTCGCTGGTCCAGCAGCAGGCAGCACAGCCGTTGCAGCCTGTGCTCGGAATGCCGACAATGCAGCTTGCCCAGCAAAGCAACTCTGTCGGCAGTGGAGGCCTGACCGCGGCTCAGACCCAGTATTTGACTCAACTCACTCAGCAGACAAGTGAAAGTCTCAAAGCTTCCGGTCAGAGTGGATTCTCCTCGACCATGCCCAGTCAGGTATAAAAGTTAATCTTAACTCCTAAAAATATTTACATTTGTTCAAAAATTAATTTGTTTTGCTATTATTTTCTTTGTTCAAAAACTAATTTTAAATTATCATTGCAATTGATACTATAGTTTAGATTATAAAATAAATTTTTTGTTTTTGCTCATGAAAAATGATTGTTTTTATTGGTACTATTTTTTTATAATTTTTGTATTAAACAATATTATTGTAAAATGACAGCCACAAAGACAGCCAAAACAGAGGCCGCGTGTGCCCCCACCATCAAAAATTCCATCAAGTGCTGTGGAGATGCCTGTTGATGCTGTGAACAGTGGCATAGGCTTCTTAGATGTGCAATTTGGTGCGCTAGATTTTGGCAGTGATTCCAGTTCTCTAGAGGGAACAACGACTGAAAAGTATAGTTCCTCGACCGCTACCATCACCGGTATTGAAGTCACTTCCAGCTCCAACGCGGTCAATACTTCCGGTACCACGAATTCCCTTGACATTGAAACGACTCAGACATCATCTAACCAATACAACGCCACTTCACAAATGGTACGACTTTACTAAAAAATGTACCTTAATTATTATTAATTCAGTGCTTTTTGGAAAACCAATTTAACTGAATTTATCAAAAAAAAAAAAAAAAAA
>JABFOV010001204.1:12615-27034 GCA_022817685.1 Aradophagus sp. ZL-2020
AAAAAAAAAAAAAAAAATCTTTATGTATTTAATTTAGACTTTATTTTTTTATTTCTCCTAAGATTATTTATAATAATCTTTACGATGTTAATCGTTTCAGTTGTCAAACGATAATTTGCCCGTGTCAAGTGACCACACTCTGAATTCGCAGAGCGGATTTTCGGGTCGTGGAACTTCATCGACACAGTCGTTAGATATTTCGAAGCAAGACTTTACGACGCAGGTGTCCCCAGGGAACGCGCCTGTGTACGGCACGACGATGTACCAATCGCAAAAGTCGTCATACCAACCATCGAGCGCTACGCCGAGTAGCT
Source organism: Aradophagus sp. ZL-2020 (assembly GCA_022817685.1). Classification (NCBI taxonomy): domain Eukaryota; kingdom Metazoa; phylum Arthropoda; class Insecta; order Hymenoptera; family Scelionidae; genus Aradophagus; species Aradophagus sp. ZL-2020. The sequence continues at coordinate 12,930 of JABFOV010001204.1, forward strand.
ATAACGTCTACTCAAGTAGTTCACAGTCAGGCCAGTCATCCTTCCCTAACGTAACAGGTGGCAATGCCAACAGTTACTCCGCTACTGCGTCTGTGACGCAAGCAAGTTACAGCTCATCCACTTATCCGCAATCCAGTACTTCAAATTTCAGCCAGGCTTCTCCTTCAGCTTCTGTTCCTGTTACTACATACAGTCAGACAACAACTACAAATCAGGTAGGTTCCATTATACTTTACCTTCAGTTTTTCTTTTAAATTAAATTTATTTTTCACATTTTATACTGTATTTATAGTTTTCATTGAAACAATGGTAATGTTTTGTAATTAAGTTTGTTTTTTATTCCAATAAGGCTTATCAGTCGTCGGGTGCTTACGTGCCTACTACAACATCTCAATACCAAACACAACCATCCGCCACAAATACAGTTTCGAACAGTAACTCGGGATATCAGACAACGGGATATCAATCGTCATCCTCATTCCAGTCAACGCAACAACCTTATCAGCCGTCCAATACAACGTTCACGTCACCCATTACCCAAGGTTCTGGTGCATACCAGAGTGCTACACAATCGGTAATAAATATGGTTAATTACTTATTATTAATTATTTTTATTTCATGAACAAAAAGTTAATTATTATGATTGACTTTTATTGGTCTTATACTACTTATAATAAAATGTATGATTTTTATGTTTCAACTTTAATTGCAGGTTTACGCGAGTCCGTATGCGAGTTACGGTAACCAATCTCAGACTGGATCTCATAACCATAAATTGAATAGTAGTACGAACAAAGACTCACAATATGAGAATAGTACGACTACTTCAAGCAACTCTCTTGCGACAACTTCGGCTCCAACGCTTGGACTGTCTTCTGCGTCCGTCAACAGCTCCCAAACTAAAGTTACCAGTTCGAACGGTAAATTAATTTCATTACAACAAAGATATGTCAAAATTGTTTGATTGATTTTTGACACTGTACTCATGTGTTCGTAAAACTGTTGTAGCTGTGCCAAAATGTACTGCGAGTGGTGTTGCGACTGGAAGCAGTGCAACAGGAAGTATAGCAGGCAGCGGTGCGGCGAGCAATATGGCGCCGATGTTGACCCAACCGTCATATATCATGGGCCAAGGTGTGCCGTACTTCACGCAACAAGCCATGTACAGTTACGAGGATCTACAGCTCATGCAACAAAGAATGCCTCACATGGTCAGTGACAGTTTTGGTTGCATACATTTTCTTTATCCTATTCAGATTGCTAATTCATTTATGTATACACAATTTACTTCTCCATCGTAGAAACTTTATTGATACGCTTCGCATGTCTGCGGCACAAAAAGAGTAACCAACATTTTGTACAAATCGTTGAATATCTGTTGTGTTTTTGATTGTCATCGTTATTTTAAGTCGATCAAAAGTATTGAGTCAACTCATGGCTTAGTTCACCAAAATTGTCTGTCTATTGTTGTACCTTTGGCTACTCAAAAATGTTAGTTACGTCTTTGTGTTTTGGAGCATGCGACTATTTGTAAATTAGTTTCTCGGAGCATTATATCTTGACATAAAATTAATCACACTTTTGGCAGAGTCGACAAAATTCTTCTAGACTATTGGAGATTCAATATAAATTCTCTGTGTCATTTCAAGACATTTTGCTCTCTTGGTTATTATGTATGACGATTTTTACTATTTTTATAAATGTGAATGCCAAAATCATTATTGCTTGGTAGCTGCTCGATAAGTATCACATTTTTCAAATTTTCATATTTATCAAAGGACAATGATTTTCTTTGCTATTCTGATCTTTGAACAATATTCATTGTGATTCGCGTGTAAACTTCAAATTCATTGTTATTTGTTTTGGGAAAACCGTGTATTTGTCTTACATTCTTTTACTATTTGGAAAATATGACCCAATTGATTTTATTTAAGTTATAATACAACGTAATTGGTATAAATCATTGTTTTTTTAAAATAATTTGGTTATAGTCTTGTTAATTATGGATAACTCTTAAATGATTAGTTCCTTTAGTAGTTACTTATGTCTTCCTCACTTCTATGTACTATTTTTTAAAGCAATGTTGTATTTCTTTGCAGCGCAATAACAAAAAAATTACTATTATTTTCAAAATTACTCTATTTATATACATACATATATTAAACTATTCATGGGAAATCAAGCAATGTTTAATAATTATTAACAATTTTACACTTAATTACATAACATTGCTTCAAAAAAAATATTGAATGATCATAAAAGAAGCTGCATTTTGTGGTTGGGATGAGCGATCATTGTGAATCAATCAATTTTAAAAACTTAAAACTTATTTTCAAAATTTACTATTGCTTTAATACCAAAGATAAGTAATGCGGTTTATACACAAAGATGATTTTTTATTTGTTGGTTCACACACAAAATTTTAGAGATGAACAAAATTTATTAATAAAAGCTTGTTTTCATAAAATTATGAAGAAGAGATAAAAAATTGTGTTTATTTTAGAATAATAAAAATGTTCATTTTGACTAATAAGTATGACAGATATGTGGCTTTAAATAACAAAGTTATGTATTAGTGAGTATTAAATGCTGTTTATTATTAATTTTTTTTTACAACTAATATAAAAGTTTTCATTAATTGATGAATTTAATATGGTGTTTAGTAATAATTATCATACCAGCGTATACATCGTTGTTACTATTACTATTGAAGACAATTTAAAGGGATCATTTGAATCCAAGAGGATATTATTTGATTACATTTAATAAGTTATTGTTATTGTTTTGATTTTTACAAAAATACTAAACTATACATATCTGATAACATGAATTAAACAAGATATAAATGAATACATAAAAATAACCAGATTATATTGTATAACTTTTAGAATTGGATTAATTATTGAATTATTAATTAAATTATGACAACTAAAAGCAAGAAAAGCTACTTTTTTATCAAGAAAATAATGATTTTTCAAATTAATCACTTGCTCAAAGTTACAGTATCTGCAGCAAATATGATTGTCACTTTAGCAGCAAGTGCCTGCAATTGCGACAAAAATGCTAGACTACTACAAAAAAAAAGTATATTATAAGTAAAATGTAAAAAAAAAAAAAACTGCGAGCTTCTTCTCAAGAAAAGATCGACAAGTAAACTTTGTCGGCGGCAGAAAAGTGAAACCAAGTTAAATCGGAATTAAGAAAAAAGGTCGGGGAAAAGTTTGCGCGAACATGCGAAAGAAGATGGAAAAAATGTTGTTGTAAGAGAAAAGAGAGAAACAAGCAAACAAGAGAATCGCTCGTCGTCCCTCCTAAATTGGTTCGCCTAGGTGTTAGACATTAGTTAGTCTCTTCGTATTTGGAGTACACAGTGTATGCATGTAGTTTTGTGTTTGGCCTCCCTGACTAACCTGCAGCCAACTACTGGTTACTATGACGCGGCACTGGGCTATCAGACGACGGGTCCGGCAACCAGTCTTGGCGGTAATCGAGGGGACGCGTTGTCCGGTGTGCAAGGTGTCCAAGGAGTTCAAGGTGTCCAGGGTGCATATACCAGTATTAGCGACGCGAGGTTTGCCAGGAACGACAGCAATGCATCGCCGGTTCCGTCGACCATGTCGCAACAGGTCAGTTGTTCTTCGTCTTTTCACATCCATTATTTCCTTAACTTCCAACCCGACACTACTTTCCCCCACCACTTTCGCTTTTTGTTTCAACAAACAACTAATCATGATGAGCAATGTGCCCTTTAATATTTCTTTTCTCCATTTTTTAGTTTCAGACTTTTTGCACTGAGAGAAATTAAGGTGATTCTTCATGTCACTTTTCACGTAGTTGGTGTCTTTTTAAAGTATACGAACTTTCCAACGTAGAATTATTTTGTCATATCTAAAGACAACAAATTTTGTTCTTTGTTATCAAAAATTGTGTTGGCTTCATTGGTTTGAATTTGAGTTTACATCGCATTTTTTTAAGTAATTATGGGCTATGAAACTGCCTAAACATTTTTGTTCATCTCAAGACCTTTAGCGGTTTGTGCATTTGATCAGAAAGAAAAGTTCTTCTAAAGTTAGAAAATTACTGGATTAAATTTATATTGAAAAACAAATAGATCTATCACTATTATTATTAAAAAAAAAAGACACCAATCTAGTGATAAAGGCTTTAAAAAACACCTTGAGGTAGTTCTAGCGCGACGGTTGGAATAAAAAATTAGAAATATTGAAATCTTGTCGTTTATCAATGAATTTTATCAATGAAGCAAAGAAGTACACTTGTATGAGTGGTTTTTTCAATTTATGCAACTAACTCTTGTGATCTTCGAAATACGTTGATTAATATTTCACCACTGTTTTGTCATAAACAGCAATAAATAAAAACAGATTTAAAAATTAATACCTACCATTTTGGTATGGTCAGTCTTCATGAAATTTTACTGACAAACAGGAGGTGACAAGAACAAGAGCTAATTAAATTCTGATTTTATTATTCGCTAGAACCATCTAAATAAGACAATAAACTGCAATTTAAATAAAAAATTACTATGTTTCATACTGTTGTAGACCTTATGTCAAAAACTTAACAAATTTATTTTGATAACACAAATTTATATAAAACAAAAAAATGTATACGAAAATAAAATTTAGTATGATGTAAATCAGTTTTTCGAAGGAAAAAAAGTCTTCAATACCAAGAAACGTAGTAATTTTTTAAGTTGTATATTTCTCAGTGTGATTACTTTTATTTATCCATTTTTCATTTATTTAATTGTGACTGCATGTAAACTTCTAATAATTTGAAAATATCTAATACAAAAAGTAAGCTTTCAGTACTTTTGAGTTTTAAATAAGTCATGTAAAATTTATTTAATTATGGAATATTCATTAGAGAAGGTAGTAATATGGATTATTTCTAAATAGCACAACGGGAATAGTTTATTCTCCAAGATGTGTTGTTATTTTAAATAGTATACATTGATATTAATGATACCAAAGGTTTTAAAGAAACTCTATAATCCCTGTAGAACAATAGTTTATCTGTTTGAATACAAAATTTTAATTTAAAATTACATTGTTTCAACAATTTAACAAAATTTTACATGACTTATTTTAACCGTTAATTTCATTTTTTTTTTTTTTTTTTTTTTTAAGAAATTATATGTATTTAAAAATATGTGAAAAGAGCTTATGACTGATTTCTTAGGACTTTACTACGCCCCAAACTTTAAATTGTAGCCATTATTCATGTTCTGTCAGCTACTTTAGTGCCATAAATTTGACGCGCCGTTCACCTTTTGTCACAGTTTATTTTACTAGCTTCGATGGGTACATCGCGTGAAATGCTTATCAAGTGCAGAGTCTTGTAAGAGGTTTTACCTGATAAAATGTAATGTATGGTGTACGTATATTAAATACGTCTTCGAATAATTTTTTAAGTTTAAAACATGACAATGGTCCATTTGTGTTAATAACTTGTATCAATTGTATTGAAAAATTGTTCAAAAATCAATAATTAATACTTGATTTACAATAATTATTAAATAATTTTTACATTCTTTTTTATGCAGTAAAAACTTTCATATCTTACTTGGGTATTTTTCTATTTAATGGTGAAAAGAGTGTACTTTTTATGCTTTTATGTAAAAATTCAATATTAAAAATATTCTTATATATAAATAGATATGATCTACATACGTTGCACATATTGTTTTTATCAGGGTAGCGACTGCGTCAATCGCAGCTAAGGTTCTAATCCAGCTGTCATTTTTGTGGCATTTCTCTCCCACGTGGAGACAGATGCATACAGCTTCGTGTTCGATAACTACTTTGACATTCTCATTAAGAGTAAACCTTCTTTTGATTGAGGCTACATTTATGTTCTGATTGTGATTGACATTTAATACATTTACATGTTTGCTCGATAAATATTTATGTATCGATGAACCGAAGTCTTCAGTACTGCTTTATTTGTTGAAACTAAACCATTTGATAAATTGAAACTTTTTATATGCTCTTGCTGGACTAAAATATTCCTTTTTTATTTCCTTTATTATCACTTGCATTGTTTTAGAGTACAACTTTAACGGATAAAATAAAATTCATAAGGTAACATCGTATAAAACTGTTATCGCTATACGCTTTTATTTTGTAATCACTTTTTTTTTACAATAGTGGCAAACAAAATAAAAGGATGTAAATTAACTAACCATGTGGCGAACTTTTTTAGGCGAATATGTGTCTCAGTGAAAAAAATGAAAAAATGACCCCACGTTAAAGCAAGCGATCAAACAAAGAGAAATTGGTGCTTTGAATATGTGTTCACTTCATACAAGACTCTAAATTGTTTCAAAGCAGCTCGGTAGAAGTACAGTCAAACCTTAGCTAGCTATATCAGCCGAAGCCCAAGATCCTGCGCCTATCTACTTAATGCAGAAGAAATTTTCTATCCCATTTTGATAAAAATTAAGAATAGTAAGAATGAAACACTTGACGGCCACATTGAAAAGATAGACGAACGATAGCTAGCCAAGGATTAACTGTAACATAGTTTAGTAATACCATTGTAATTAAGTTTTTCCTTCAAGTTTGAGTGCAAAACTTTCATCCATGTAGGTTGTAAAATTTAATAAGTTTCCCAAATTGCGGACACTTTTTTTGCCTTGTAATACATGATTTTTCAAATGTGATGGAAAAACTTAATTTCAGCATTTCTCTGCTCACATTATGAAATGTTCAAGAACATGTCTAGAGATGGTCAAATCAGGATTCTAATAATGCAATTATCTAATAATTAGTATTAAAATACTTGTTATACTATGTTTTTTATTTTTTTTTTTTTTTTGTAATTTTTTGAAAATGTCGCACAGAAATAACATTAACACGATGATGAAAGATTTCAAAATACTGAAAAAAGATGTTGGATCAATTTAATAAGTGACTCCTATTTCAAACAAGCATGCAAGAGTGTTGACTTCTAGAACTGTGGCATGTATTGACAAAACATGTGGGAACTAAACTTTGTATTACTGCTTTCAACAACTTGAACTTATTACATTTTGAGCACTTTTTTTTTTTTTTTTTTTTTTTTTTTTTCAATAATCTTTTTGTATACGAGGTGGTTTTACGTAATTGAGTAACTCTTTCGTCATTTGTAGACACGTCCTTTTTCAGGTAAAAATGAATAAAAATTGATGTAAAATCTGATTTGTTCGGATATTAATATCTCAGAGTTGCAGTTACAATTTGATAATTTAAGAGTACGATTTGTATAGGTAAATTTAATAGTTAAATAGACAGTTGAAGCGCAAGATGGAGGATAATTTATTCATTTAAATAAGCATCTCACAGGACGCAACGCAGCACGGCACCAAGCTCATATACTAATGTTAGACGTTGACTATAATTTGATAAATTGATTATCACAATGCTCCGTTTTCCAAAACATAATGTATCATATGATCATTCAACTTATTCACAAAATTACAACTCTTAAGTCGGAAAGGTGACATGAAGCAGGCCTTTCATTCGATCAATCTCAACGCTAGTCATCAAAGCGTATTGAAAATGCAACGAACGCTGTATTTTCAATAATTAATTGTTAATAATACTTTTGAGTTGAAATTCATACACAAAATATAAAATAAGTAAATATAACAAAATATGTATGTTTCTTGATACATATGTATTTCAGTTACAAATAAGAGTATAGTTGATAAAAAAATAACATAAATTTTAGTGACGAAAGAAAAAACGGATCGTTTTAATAAATTTCATGTGAATTTAGACCGCTACACAGCATCAGCAACCGATGATGAATCCCATTCCACCTGGATATGCATACTTCACCTATGGCGGTAGTATAATGCCTGCTGGAAGCTTCCAGTATGGAACACCGGCAATTTATCCCGTAAGTTATAATGATTAAACAAAAAGAAACGTTTCTCGCATTTGTTATAAAATTTCATATTAAAATAAGCTTGTAGTGATGTTTTTTTGTGTAAATTAATTTTGTAGATCTTTTAAAGATTATTTACTTCAAACTATTAATTTTATTAATCATTTAATTAATTAATTTATTATGTACCTTTGTGTTCTTTATATACATGAATTATTATAATTTTTCTTAACTGCTTTTTATGATTACAGCAAATCGCAACTGCTGGTAATGCTGGGACAAGTAGCGCCGCGTACAGCGCGAAACCCGGGAGCTATGGCTCGGGCTACGGCGGTGGCGCAAACTACGAAACATTGGCCAGCGGAGGTCCTACTGGTGAATACAAAGGTGCTGGAAGCGGATACACGGGCACTCAATCTGGCAAGACTGGCACTTCCACGGGAAACACAAACACAGGTGCATCGTCTGCGGCGGATATTAGTACTACAATGTATGCTAAAAGTCATGTGGCCCTTAGTAAAGTTAATGTAAGTATCGTTCAAATTGTCAGGACATTATTAAAAGGACATTATTGCAGCTTATGAATGATAAAAATATAATAATCAATAAATTAAAAATGTTTTAATAAAGAAATAAAATGAAGATAGAATATTTAAATCAGCTGAATATTAATTATCAAACTTTAACTTCGCAGTCATACGAAAAGCAGACTTTCCACTCAGCGACTCCGCCACCATTCAGTTTGACCGGCAGTCAAAGTGCGGGCATCCCAAGTGGTTACGGCGGTCCGCATCTGTTTATCCCAACGATACCGCATCATTTGCAACAGCCGTTGCACCAAGACGGGGGAAGTAGCACTGGCCAGCGGTCCAACTCAAGTTCTCAGAATAAAGCTCAGTCGAAACCTGGCTATAGTCCCAGTTATTGGGCCGGTAATTAAGTTTGTAAAAGCGAGCAAAAACACACATACACACAAAACAAAGTAAAACAAACAAGTTAAATCATCAGTAAATAAGAAAAAACGAAGCAACAAAAAAGAAAAAACCGTAAAAACAAATCAGCGCATTTATTGCAGATACAAGCAAGAGAAAGCACTAATAGCCGAGCGTGAAGCGCCCTCGTCACCATGAAATAAAGAGTAATTAAACGAACAGGCAAACCGGCAAACGAGAAACCAAACAAAAAGCGGCAAAGCAAGTGAAAAAAAGAGTTGCGAACGGCGATGCGTATCGATATAAACTTAAGAAATTAGATTTCGCGTTATTGTGATGAAAGGAAGTCACGAAGCCAGGGCAATTGGACAAGATTATTTCCGTAAAGTCTGAAATATTAAACTGTACGATGATTCGGACGTACCGAGATACTAAAAACGGAAGGATTAGATAATTTTTCTTCTCTTCAATCCTTTTTTATTTTCTTTCTTACCTTATATTATTGAAACACTAACTTTTACCTCTCGTTAAATATCTATTTGATTTAACGGCGGAGAACCTGAAGAAAGTGTAAAAAACGACAAGTCGTATCTCTTTTTTGTCTCTATCTCTATTATAACAATATATCTTTTCATTCATTTTTAAATAACTCGCAATGTTCATTAATCGATGTCAACGTAATGGGACGCGCAACACGAGTTCGAAGTATTTTATACTTATGAATATAGCAAGGGCTTACCCTTTTCTATGTCGCAATTAACAGAGTAAGATATATTAAAGAAAAAATAATAAATCAAGAAGAAAAACAAACGTGTGAATAGGCGTGACACGTAACAGTGAGGCGCAATATTGTCTTTAATAGGTTTTTTTACAAATAACTAGCTTTCATTCTTATGCATGTTCGAATTTAGGCGTATAATAGGCGTAACAGACAAGAATAATTATTATTAATAAAGAAGAATAAAATAAAAGAAAACCAAAAAGTAAATGAAAAAAAAGAATCATGTCAAAAGACGTTGCTGTTATATGTACACATACACATGTACACAACCGCGTACATATAGAATATACATATATATATACACGTACCATGCATATATATGTATATATAACGCATATGTACATATATATAATACAGATAAGTCTCACTTCTGCGTAATATTTTGTTAATTTCTCGCCCAGCTCGCGACGCGCTCAACGCTCGACGTCGCGGCCGTGGAAAACGCGTGACACTAGCGTGGTTTTGTATTTTTTTAAAAGCCCGTAGATGATACGTGACGATACAAAATTCAAACCCACGGCCCGATGCCCGGCCGGTGTTTTGCGAGTGTTCGATGAAAACTGCGTAGTGATCGGTCATTATAATTACTGTATGAGCATTTATAGCATAAAACCACCGATGAAACATTCAAGAAACATATTCAACTTTTTTCAATGTACGGGCTAAGCGACTTCGGCTGAACCGGCGGCTATCGCTCGGTTTTTTCTTGGGGTTCGTGCCAAAAGAGATTGTAGCTTTACATGTCAGAAACACGATTCTTTTTTTCATCTTCTTTAGTTTCGTTCATGCTAATTATTGCTCTTTCCTTTCGTTATTTTACATATTTATATCATATATACATTTGAATCTTACTTTACCTGCGTCATCTTCACCTGCGAATACATTTCATCCGAAAATAATGTTCCCTTTTGATATGACGTTTTTGTATCAACATATGACTTCAGACATAACAATTATTATTTGTCAGATAAAACGGGCGTTCTGGTCTGATGAAGTAATATTCTAATGTGTATGTATTATTATTTATTTTATTTTTTTTTTTTTTTTTAGTTTTCAATTTCTCATTTTTCTGTCTTTCGTTGTCATCGACTCGAACTAAAAATTGTAGTTAAGTGCAATTGCGTCGATCGGACTTGAAGTAAATTAATAATGAAAAGGAAATAAAAAAGTTGATGATCGGGGTGATATCAGTGACGTAATTATAGGTCGCAATTGTGTGTATTTAGCCGTGATGCGAGTGAATTTTTATTGTTGTCAGTGCAGGAGATATCTGCGATTAACGTGCGATTTGAAGGGGTTAAATCGCGAATGTCGATTGTCCCTCATTGGCGGCGCCAATTGACGATTGAATCGGTAATCAAACGTATTGTTCATCGCGACTATTTCGAATAAAGTAGAAGTGAGATCACTTTTGATTGCCGTTTGTTTTTTCCCGTAGACAAACTGCTCTTTCTTTTCCTCTATGTCTGTAGTTTTTCTTTCTTTGTCTTATACATTTTTTCTCTTAATTTAATTCATTTTGACGCATTTTTCAAACGAACTTTCTTTAAATGCGACCTTTGAAATCGGCTAATTATAAGCCTTAACTTAACAAACAAAAAATGATGTAGTTTTATATAGTTGCATTCTCAATCGTAATTCATGATAATTTGAAAACGTTTTTATGTCCTTTTTTAAGTTTTATTATAAATACGAAGTTACTGTATCTTGTATGCGTATTAATAAATTTAGTTATGTTAATGGCAATAAAGGAATGTACATTATTTGACTTAGAATATTTGTCTATTTCTTTTAATTCAACACTTTTCATTATTCATTCCTTCGACTGATCATCACAAAAAATAAGTTAGGTGTATTAAGATAAACTTCTATTAGTGAGTACGAAGAGTTTGGGTTTTATATGTAACTATATTTAGGATATTCATTTTTGTTTCAACTATTTAAATTTGCATGTTATTATGAGTAAACTTTTTGATTGATATGAAAACAAAATTATTTCTAATAGGCTAATTAAAATGTGGAAAATTTTTTAGCAGGTATAAGAAATTGGTCTTACATGGAAGGTGAGTATTATTTTTTTTTTTTTTTTATCAAAATAAGTAATTTCTTTCTGTTCTTTTTTCTTTCTTGATCTTTTTTTTTCCTTTTGGGTTACTTGTGGAAATATATTTGTAATGTGACTGCATTTTCGCTCCGAGAATTCTTATCATTGACGTACTTCCAATCATTTGTTTTACAATCGATGCGTTGTTTTCTTTTTTACGTAGGCAGAACAAAAAATTGTGTATATTTTTGTTACTCGCGTTTCATAGACGAGTATTGACTTACAAATGACGATCGATTTACATTCGAGTTGCTGCCGTGCAACGAATGGTGAATACATTTTGTTCATATTTATCGTCGAATTAATAGCGTTTTCTTGATGAAAAACGGTGATTGTTTTGTAACATTAGTATTTGTCTGCGTCCTACATTAATTGGGTGAATTATTGCGAATGTAATACGGCAAAAATAAATTCAAATACCATAAGTTCAAATCATTGGGATATTTATATATTTGTAAAAAGTTAAATAAAATAAAAAAGTAAGTCATTAGAATAATATTACATTTGGTATATTATATATATACATTATTATTGATTATGTAATTTTATATATTTGTTTACTTAAATGTATTAATATTAATTTAATAAATAATGTAACTTGTACAAACGTATTTGTCGTAAACTCGATTGAAAAAAAGTATTCGCAGAAACGTGCAATATTTACGAGAAACGAAGGGTGCGAATGATCGAGAGGGTGGAGAGGGGCGCGAGCGCGATTTGAATACGCGCAGGCGCATGGTTGCGGTCGTGGCCGCGGTACGCGCGCGAACTGCGCATTCGAGCGGCCGCCGTCGACGGGGACGGTCGTGAGTGCGCAGGCGGGAGAGTGGCTGGCGCGCGCGGTGCCAGGTGCGTCTATTTTTGCGCTCGTCATTTTGCCGCGTCCTCGTGGGCCTTGTTGATCGCCAAACGCGGCTCGCGGCGAAACTTCGGAGCCACGTCGTTTCGTTGTTTTTCATTTGCCCGAGCAAAATTTGCAAAATGTTATTCGGTAGTTTCGATCGTTTCAGTGATTAAGGAGAATCGATCGCTGAGTTGTCGGCCGATTTCGGATCGCGATGAGCGGGCGAACGCAAGCGCCGATATTGCGGCCGGGCAACTGTCGCAAGCGCACGCAGACGAAGTTGTTGCGCGAGGCCTCTTCGCCGGAGCGCAGCGAGTCGCAGCAGGAGCGCGGCTCGACGGCGATCAAAATCAAGAAGGAACTGCCCGATGATGAGATCAAGGTGAGTAAGCGCGCGCGCGGCCCGCTCGTGTTCCCTTTGTAATCGCGTTATTAGATATCCCGGGTATTTTTAGCCCGGCCGACGATACCGATGGCAACGCGGTGACCGATTCTTAGCACCCGAAAATCAATTCGCCGAATAGTTTCGCTGCTGCTTAGAATAGTTTATACGTTTTTTGTTTTGTTTGTTTGAAAGAGTTGCTTGTTTACTTTTGATGATTGTTTTATTAAATGTGCATTTTGTTTGTTTACTTTATATGACTTTTTTTACTAGATTTATTTATTTTTTTGTGTTTATTTTTTTCGTCTCTGATGCAAACGTCATTTCCTTTGTGTTACTGTTTTGTTTACTTGATAATACCATTTTTAAGAAATGTATTACTGTTGTGTGAATAAGGAGATGAAAGAAAGGTGTATTTTATGAATAAATAAATGTTTGCTGGTAAAATTGATTTGTTTACTTACGATTTACAAATGTGGTTTTCTTCGGTAAAATTTGATGACATAAATGTGCATGGCAGAGAATCGCTAAGCGTCAAATCAAATTAGTATAGGTAACGGAAGTACAAGAAACTATCAAGACTGATTTCGTCATTTGTAAAATAAAAGAAATAGAGTGAAATTATTGTAGAAAATAATTTACTCGTGAAGACGATCCTCTGTTTTAATGACTGTTGTATGATACGTTTAATTCATTTAATAACGTATTAACAAATTATGGGCAAAACTAATTTCGAATTACATGTGAAAACAAAGATAACACTTAAGAACACCAATTTATAAAATTAAGTATTTTAAACGTGCAAAAAGTAACTAAAATTTATGTTATAAAAGTATGCAAAACTTTTTTTTCCCTAAATTATCCTTTCAGCAAAAAGTAGAAGAAAAAATCGAAAAGTCGAAAAAAGTCCGAGAAATTAATACTGGGAGAAAGAAACAAAAAAAAAAAAAAAAAAAAAAGAAAAAAAAAAAAAAAAGAAAAAAAAAAAAACATAAAAAAAAATTAAAAGAACCCAAAAATATAAAAAGGTAAAACATAGACGGTGCAAGACAAACAAAAAAAAACATGAAATACAACAAACGACCAATAACTTAAACCAGTGGTGCCACCACCAATGTGATCGACGCTGCGTAGATAGCTAGACAGATGGCGACACTGCTGTCAAGCAG
>JABFOV010001205.1:0-21932 GCA_022817685.1 Aradophagus sp. ZL-2020
CAAACGAATAGTGTGAGCATCACACTGTTGCTGTGTTATTGTAGTATTGCCTGACCTCGAGTGTCATGATTTGCATCTGATCTATCTTCTCAGACGCACTCAGGTTGTACTCAGAGCTGTATTACGTTCTTTGTTTTTTTTTTTTTTCTTTTCTTGGAGCTTTTTAATGTTTCCTTTTTTTTTTTTTTTTTTTTTTTTTTTTTTTTTTTTCTACTTTATTTTTTCTCAAAACGCGTGACGAAAACATTGTAAAGAATCGACGTGAAATGAAATTGCACTTGGTTGGTAGGGAAACGCGCGGTGTGACGTTTTTTGATTAGGAGAAAAGTTCGCATCGCGGGGATATTAAATTAAAGTCGTTTCGAAGCATAGTTTGTTGGAAAAAAAAGTCCCACGGAGACCGTACATCACTGTAAAAACAAGCTCCTCAAATTGTGACGAATTGAGACATTTTGGTGTTTCCAAATACCAATCGCATTTCAATTTTTTGTTTCGAAACATTTTTGATGGCTGAAATAGCAAAAGCGTCTCAGCGAGCATAAATTTGAAGTACTCACATACAATAGAAAACAGTCTCGAAATGAAACACAGTGAGTGTTTTGTTTTCAGACATTTTTGGTGTCCAGTTGGTGTCTAAAAAACCGAATGTATCAAATTAATATAAATTGACACATTTTTGGTAGACAGGCATCAACAATGCTTCAAAATGAAACACTGACAATAAATAATAATAAATTCTTCTCAAGTCAATAAAAACAAAAGACATATTGTGCGGTGCCTTTTTTAATTAGGGGCGCAATCCACTGTTCATGATATAAAACATGATAATGCTTGCAAAGAATGAGGAACAATGCAAAGTAAAAAGAAATAATGGCAGTTGACTTGCCCAAGAGTATACATCGTCGTGAAAACTAGAGGGAACAAAGAGTAATCGCCAGAATCTTAAGCGCAAATGAGATAAAGACTAATGAACGTTGCAAAGGGAATTACAAACTGAAGTGGAGATAATGCTGGAGGAAGAAAAATTTCTGTTTACTTTCTCCGTTGATTTGAGGTGATGTATTTCGCGATCGTTTCTTATTACATTTGAAGTTTTCAGATTTCTCGAAGGTCACGCGAATATTTTTTTTGCCATTTTTCTCGTGCAAGCACAAACGAGTCTTATTACTTATATTTATTTTTACATCTGATATTTGTCTCGCTTTTGTGCAAATGTTTCAGCGGTTTATTTTTATTTTTAAATGGCATTTACTGTTTGGGAATTAAGTTTCAATCGTCCGAGCAATCAAGTATATTGATGTAAAAGGCCGACTGAATTCTGTGAAATTTTGAAATAAATTCTGTCGGCATTAGTTGCTAATTACCTCATAAATGGAACAGGAACCTAAACTAACAAGTATTCGTTAAATAAACATTATAATCCTCAAATATCAAATCTTCTTACAAAATCAATATTCGCTGCGTTGAATTTATTTGAATAAATAATTCAATATGATTTAACGTGATTGTTCAATTTACTATAACGATTTAATATAATTAAATAAAAAATGCAGATAAAACTTATTTTCTAGTTTGCTTTTGCTCGAGCTTCTTAACGTCAAGATTGTTTTTCCTCAGAAATGCAAACTTCGTATTTTAATTAACGTCATCGGTTCATGATATTTTTAAAATTAAAATCTGATGATTAAAGGCCGAGTGTAGTTTTGTAGTTTTCAAAACTACTGTGCGTTGATCGATAACGGAAATTTGAGCCACTCGGAAATAAATAATAAAAAGTTTTCTGTCGTCCTTACGTGGAGCGTTTCACTTAATTCGATAAAAGTGGTAACGGATATTCTCCGCGATCTAAAATTCTGATCAATGAATTTTCATCGAAGCTTAAAAAGATCAAAATTTCATAAATTCGAAACTTTAAGCCTTTTGACCGGAAGCGCGGTTTTCTGTAAAATGATGTCATACATCATAACTTGATACAAAGGTGCCGGATGACATTAAAATGTAATAATGCTTCGTATTATTTTAACGTGTATCCCGTGCGCGAAAAACGTTTCACATTTTCATTGAATTTCATCACGAAAAGAATTATGAATTCCGTCGAAACTATTTTTGTAAGTGTTTTGAGATTAAATTTTTGTTACTTGTGTAAAATTTAAACTTTTGTATCCTGACAAAGTAAATAATTGACTCAATTTTCAAAAATTGAGTCAACTTATAAAATATTTGAATTATTGCAGAATTATTTTAATTCTATACTACTGGAAATCCGGTCAAAATGTTACGAAAGTTTGCAACGTTTTCTTTGTTGCAAACATTTCCAACTTCGATCAATTCCGAATAGAAAAAGATTAATTTATAACGGAAAACTTGAATGGAGAAATAAAAAATTTTGTTATCAAGTAGGATGAAATCAATTTAGTTCTAATATAAAATGTAAAAGAAGTTTTAAAGCTTTTTTTTCAACGAATTCAAACTCAGAGAAATTTTATGTGAAATTCTTTGTCCCTGAGTCTGTATAATTAGCTGAGAAACTTCAAAAAATAGCAAAAAATCTTCTGAATAATTACCTTTCACCTGATTGTATATTTTTGTGTAATTTTTACACAAAATTTGCACACAAAAAAATGGAAAACAAAATTGTACTTTATACATTTACTAAGTTCAAATTCGTTGATAAAAAACCGTTTGAAATTTCCTTTACATAATATAAATTATGTTAATTATGATTTCCACACATGTAATTTACACATCGTTAGTTTAAATGAAAATTTTTTTTGATACTAGGTGATTTTTACACCTTAATTGTTTTACACCAAATAGCTCAACTAAGATTATTTTTAACTCAGTATAAACAATCGACAGTTTGAATTTAGGGGAAAAAGTTACACCGGAATTGAGTGCTTTCCACTCCTTAATCGTTTTGCACCGAATAGTTTAACTCCACTTATTTAAAACGGCGTACAAACGACTTACATTTCCTTTAATGATCATTCTATCTTAACCTTGAAAGAACGCAACTACCGTTGCGAAACGAGCATATTTCCGCAAACTAAGCGAAATTGCGGATTCGCTAACTTGTGTACATCCATTCGACTGCTTGTTAAACGCGTGTTGGATTAACAATAACAGCCGAACAGTTGTCTCCTGATTGAATTAATAACGCTCGTAAAATAACTTTGCCGAATGCGCCGAGTTGTTTAGTTACCCAACGAAACTTGCCAAAGTAAATATCTTGGGAGCGGCGTTCGGCAGCGCGCGATTGGGATTGCAACAATGCAGCGGCGCAAGTGGCTAATGGCGTGATAGGATCCTTTAATTCTCGCCGGGCCGAAACGTTGCTCGGCAAATTTCGCGCGCCGAGCCCCCCGACTGATCGAATAATAATGAAATGTTATCTACACCGGTATTTATGAGTTCCCGGTTAAACTTAAAACTTGAAGCGCGACGCGAGACTTTGATCTTCCTTAAGGCTAATTATACCAAGTTGCTCGGGTAGTGTAGCGCCAATCATTAATTCGCGCGAATTCTTCAACGGAAATTGTACTTTAATCGCAAAAATTAACAAGCGTTTTACTGCAAAAAATACCGTTATCGCTTGTACAATTTTCAAACTTTTTCGCCAAACTTTGTAATTTTTTTCATTCTTTTTTCTCGTCTTTTCGCGTGCTTCTTTTACTAGGCAAAATTTATAATGCCAACATTTTTCTCGGCGTAATATTTTGCGCATGGGTAACGCAACGTTTGGTGTCTTCTTCGCAGCTATTTATAAAACGCTAGTTTTCCCAGTGAATTTTGTGATTAAAGGCATATTATCTTACGCGAGACATTTATTGTCGTATTACTCGGGTGAAATAAAACGAGGATAAATAAAACGGGGGAAAAGGATGGGAAATTTGATATTATAGGAAAGTGCTGGGTGCATTCAGTGCAAGCTGGAAATGGAAAAGGTATTTTGAACTGGAAGAAAAGATTGATTGGAACAAAGGCGAATTTAAATGTCGATTGCAAGGAGTGTGCTGTTTTATCCCGGTTTTCCCTTTTTGTGGAAACAGGCTGAACGAGGGAGGGTGGGGGTGAGGGGCGGGGCAAGCAATTTAAAGCCTCAATTTCTCCTACCGTCGATCAATTACGATATTAACTGTTAAACTAACAAAAAACGTCGATATTTTCAATGAAAAGTAATTTTCATATTTATTAACTTTTTGCGCGGAATGCTTTTTTGCCACGGTAGCGGATGAATAATAAACGCAGCGGGCGTATGCGTTAAGGCAGATAGAAAAATTAAACACCGTTCGCATCCCCAATCAATCGAGAGGTCGCGCATTCGCGAAAATAAAATCTTGTATCAAAACTATTTCTGTCGAGAGAATGCAAAAACCGTTTTGAACTTGTGCCAGGACTGTTTTGCTCTGAATGAAATCAAATTAATTATTTTCAAGTCTATTTTGTTGAGAAAAAAAGGCGAACACGGTAAGTTGAAATTTATTTAAATAATAATTCTTACCGATTAAACGATTAATTAAATAAGGGACATTTGTTTTGTTAATTGCAAAACAGTGATCAAACATTACACAAAATAATAAAAATAAGGTAAAATAGTCGATACTTTTTGTTGCATCTAATAGCAAATCATAAAGAAATTATCAAAATTAATTCATGAAAATTGTCCAAGTTGAAACTCGTATTTAATGCACGTACTTCTTTTTTTATATATAATCAAATATCAATCGATGTTCTTAACGTAAAACAGGAAAACAGTAAACATATTAACAAATTTTATGGACTGAGATTTTGTGCCTACTTTACCAACAAAAGTAGTCAAAAATTAAAAGTTTCAAAATGAAATACATTATTTCGAAACAGACGGTATTTCGTTGAAACTATTGATATTTTGTGTCAAATGAGATATTTTTGAGTGGGCACGAAATGATCAATATTATTAGGCACACGTCACTAACTGTTATGATGCACATTATGAATAATGCGAGTACGAATATAATTATTTGAGCATAATGATTGACAGAGACAGGGCGTTGCTCATCTTCGCTGTGCAAATGAGCAAATCAAATTATTAATTATTCAAATTAACGTCGCCGAACAGACTTGCCGGCGAGTTGTCACGAAAGAAAAGCAAGTTCGGAGTTTAATCTGAAATTATTAGTACCTTAAAGGGTAAATTTACTTTCACTTGGCCGTGCTTTCGTTGCCTACATTATGCTTATTAATTTCCAAAAAGAAACCGTCCGCTGTCTCAATCAAACAATTTTCTATTTGCCGTGAGAATTTCTTATTAAGACAATTATAAGGAGACCAACCGCGTGACATAATTTCGGAAGTTACGGCAAAAGTTAGCTCACAACTGTCATTAACAGGTACTCCGAGCGAGTGTACGGCCGTGATGTATAGTCGTAGGAAAATTGACAAAAAGGGAGACTTCTCTGATTTCCCGCTCCGTCACTTTCTTTCACCTGAGCTTAACAAGCAGTTTTCGTTGCGAGCTAATAAAAAGTATAATACATTCATTACTTCAAATGAAGTGGATTTAATTGCGAACAAAAGGAAATCTGCTTTGTTTTTATTCTCAAGCTGAGCGACGACGAAGGTAGATAATAACGACAATCATTTTGCGAAAATGTAGAATTAATCATTGATATAAATTGATTTAGGCGAAAGCGGTGAATCGTGATTTTTGGCAAATGTGATATGGATTATATTCGTTTTAAATTTTAAATTTAAATATATAATGGTCCACATGTTAGTTTTATTTAAAAACAAAGTTAAAAGTGTTTGAAAAGTTTTCGAATTCTGAAATATAAAAACAATTACAGTGCATCAGATGTATCAACGTTGTCAAATTTATCGATTTTTATCTATTAAAATTATTACATAACTTATATTATGCAAAAATTATTCATTTTTATATCATAATAAGTGTAAAAAATATTGTATTTAATTTTTATAAAATTATCGATACAACGATGAACAATAATAACAAACAATAGGTTAGGATTCAAACATAAACAAGGGCGGAGGCGCACAGCGCCGTCTGGTGGAATCAGCCATTAGGGGTTCAGTTTTCTTTCACGATAAATGTTAGTAGTTGTAAAAGACTGGTTAACTTTTAAGAAATGATATTATTTACAATTCATCGATCACTGCGATTTGTCGTAAGTAGGTCGATACGTTTGATGCTAATTATGTACATTTATAATCTCTAAATAACGACGTTCTGACTGTGTAATTAATCTGATATTCCTAAATTGAATCCCTTTACAATAGAATATTAACCCCACCCATATAATTCAGACGTTACATTCGGTTACAATTTGTGTCAGTTCAATAAAGCAAAATGCTAAGATAATACAGGAAGCTGTCATTCGTTAATCAGGAGGAGCTATAACGTATTTGGAATATGCAAACGTAGATATCTGTTCGTGCAATTTAATTGTTCGGAGGAACGTGCGCGGAAAAAGATAGTATCAATGAACAGTCGGTATTTAATTTAATCGGTGTTTGGCTATAAAATACAGTATCTAATTTATACCTAAAATTATAATCGCGAAAGTTTCGTAATCGGCTTTAAGAGTTTTGCGAATTCTACGAAAGCTTCGTAAATCCAAACAAAAGTAATTTGATTCAACGAATTAAAAAGTTTAAAATTAAATGAAAAAATACACCTTTTTGCCTCTACATTTTTGAATAATCAATAATCGTAAAATACTGATGATTCATTTATTGTAAATATTACGACGAAAATTTGTTTATAAGAAACGTTAGCAACAAATCTTGGTTATTTTGTATTATTTTCTTAAATTGCACATTACGGTAACCGTAATGCAATTCACAGTCAGAACTCGATCTTCTTATTTTGGCGATGACATACTTTGCCCAACATATTGCAAATACATTTTTCAAGATCGAAATTGATGCAATTTCTCGGGATTATTCTGCATGTATACATTTTTCGACGCTTTTTTATACGAATTCGTATTTCAAGTGACTTGCATTCGAAATATTAATGTCAAAGTTTCAAATCATCTTCACTATACTTGAATACAAATGGTTCTATTATGCAAATTACACTTATGATTAAAGTTAATTGCGAAAATTGTTAACATTCAATTAGAATGAATAATTGGTCTGAAATAGCAATCCTAAAAATTCTTCAGACAATAATGTAGCTTACACTGTGAAACTCTCATGTCAACAGTTCATCTTCCCATTTCAACGTTTCCTTTTTCTCGCTACTCACGACTTACTCTCGCTACGTAAAACCTCACGATTTAACAAAACTTCTAATCGCCGGTTTCGCTCGAACGAGCAGCCGGCCAATCCAACTTATTAATAACCGAACTGTAATGCCTCGATAAAACGTACTCGGCGCGCGGTCTGCATCGAATATTCCACGTGTCGTCGTTGTTATTAATACGTAATTCTAAAGTGGGCCGCTTGATGACGTTCGCCTCGCGGATTTCTACGTTTTCGCGGGAAAGCTCTTTTTCCACCCGGGGGAACGCAGGCGGCTGGAATGGTGAAAAAGCGCGGCCCGATCGGCGAAACGGCGCTTCAGTCATTTTTCCAAATCAACCGTCCGAAATCTCAGGAGTACACACGAACTTTCGAGTGGCGGCGAGAGGGCTCGAGCGGCGCGCTCGAATACACCGGGCGATTCGTTTCAATGCTGTACAAAGTAGTCAAGTGCACTCATTTGCCGCTGTTTTTCACCGCCCGGCCGTGGGTCAGTGTATTTTGCGTCGGTCGACGAAAAAATATGTTTGTTTTGCGGCTTCCGCGGCTTACTTTATTGGCGCGGCCGGGCTTTCCGCGCGTCGTCCGGCTAAAGGGCTCGCATCGATTGATCGATTCGTCCGATGACTTAGGGGCTTGTAAACCGTAATGATGGCAAGTGGCCGAACGTTTCGGGAAATGAGAACGAAAACAATCGGACTTTCCGAAAGGAAAAGATCGTAACGCGGTATTTCGTTGCAGTGATAACGAGCGGTAGCTCGCAACGTTGATAAATCAACCAATTCCAACTTGGAAGAATTTTATGTTGGGACAAATGTTGGTCCGAAAATTGTACGAGGAAGCGAGGTTTTTGTGTTCGTTCTATATTGAAATTTGCGGGAAAACACGTTTTGTATTCAATTAAAGTTTTTCCAAGTTTCAGTTTGTTGATTTATCAACGTCACCAACTTTGGGTGCAAATATTTTTGGAGCGTTATAACAAATTTCGTGATCTCGCAGTCGTTCGTTATCCGTTTGAATAAATGTGTGGGTATTTCTTTTAAGAATGTTATACCTCATTTTTTGAACGATTCTTTTATATCTGAAGTGCTTTTCTTTTGTCGCATTCATCAAACTATTTTTGTGAATTCTTTATTTTTCTTACAACAAACTTTGATAAGTCGGGAATTTTTTGAATAAGAAAAATCATTATTTAAAACTACTATTGAGAATCGTACTGCGGTTGAAGATCTATAAAATCCCGACGTGAAGTAGAAAGTTATTTTTATGTTCAACTAAACGAGGCAAACTATTTATTTTCGCCGGAACATTTTGCAGGTCGTTGTTGTTTTAACAATTTTTTTTAGTTAAACGACAAAGTGAATTGGCAGAAAATAATTGTTTCCAATCAACTCTAATTTCGAGAAATAGCAGTTTATAGATTTATCAATAAAAAATAAAAAACAAACGTGTAAGGAATAATTCCAACGTTTTTTTTTATCACTGAATTTAATCGTCAAAGTAATTGTTAATACAAAATGAAGTTGATTTTTCAAATTTTTCTACAATGAAATGCAATAAAATATGTTGTGTTATAATTATTGTTATAATATGTCTAATACATCATATTTTCTCTTTTCGGTAACGAACGCAACATTTTGTTTCGGCAAGAAATGTACAATGCAATAAGGCGCAGTAAATTCTTATTTAAATCACCGTATTCTAGATACAAATTCACTATACATCATAACTAAAAACAAAAAAGGAACCTCGCTCCTTCAAAAAGTATCCTCAAAACTGTTCGAGGACTTGAACTGTTAAAAAAGACTTCACAAGTTGCTTTCAAGTAATACGCTCTCTTTTCATTTTCACACACTTGAACACAGCCCGTAATAAGTAATCTTTTACGTCTACAAAGGCGAGCCCGAAAGTGGCGTATTAAGTTAAGGAGCCGCTCGGGCGCGTTACATCGACACCACAATTCCGCGCGAAGCGCCGTTTAATTACCGGTACTCAAAACGCGCTAATCTCGGGGACGTCGATTTTTCCGCCGGCGAAGCGCTTTCCGCTGATTTATTAAGCTGATAAAACGCCCGACAAATATTTCGCCAACAAGTTCGCCATGGGCGGGGCTTTAAAAAAATGTAATAATCCCACTGCCGGCAAAAGAATGTTAATTAAAAATGAGCTCGTTAATTAAACATATTAAAAGGGACTTCGTCGTGGAAGAATTAAGCCTCGGCGCCATTGACAAGCTTGAGTCGTCTCCGCGAACGACGGATAACGTTGTCTATGAAGCGCGCGGTTGGAGGGGTGGGGGGGGGGAATACCGGCATCGGCTTCTGACACCGTCATAATGCATCAGCGTGAGAAAAGACTCGCGAGGAAGACGAATAGTGGTGCTCAATGGTTTACCTCCACCTCGGAAACAATGCGTGAAAACAAATGATCTTCGTCGGATGTGTATTTATTATTCCGCCGAGTAAGCAGGCAACTTGGGCTAAGCACCGGTCTAAAGTACACGGCGCAGACGATGCTATTTATTTTCCCCTCCCTCATTAAGTTGCCGCTGCGCTTTATGTTTTTTTCTTCTTCTTCTTATTTTTCCTCTTTTTCCATATTTCTTTCCGCGAAACGATTGACGAGATCGCGGAAAGTTATGAAAAGGAATTGTTGAAGAAGCAGTGATGAAACTGTTGACATAAGAATCTGTACTGTGAAGAAACAAGTATCTCATTTTGAGATATTGTTCGTTTTTCAGGAATTGATGGCGTTTAAACATATGTGCAAATGTTTTCAATTTTTTTTTCTTTTTTATGAATTTAAACATTGCAAAAATGAGTGTCTGTTTAGACATTTTTAGTATGTTAAACACCTAAAGTTTTTCAACTCGAGAAATTTTTTTGTGTCTCGGACATCAAATAAAGACACTTGTTTTTTAAGTGTAATCAGAAAAATTTAAATAAAAATTGTGAAACGTGAAACATAATTTATTTTGTACTTTACTTATATTTTAATGCCAAAATTATTGCCAAGAAGTGAAAACTCAATTTGTAGATTTCCTCGAATTTACATGAAAAAACGTTAACAATTCTAAAATTATCAAAGAAGTAAACAAATTGGACACTTGATGTTATAAATGTTAAACATATCACGTATGACATCGAGTTTTGTGAGATTAATTAAATATTAATGTAGAGAATTCTTGTTGCCATGGTTTTTTTTCTTTCGAGTAATTCATTAAATATCACGCAAAAAATATTGAAGTATGATGTAAAATTATGTCTTGAATGTTAATATGAACATTGGAGATACATTTTCAAGAAGCCCATTAAGCTTTTGTGCAATCGCGAGGCGGAGTCTTTGAAATGATCGCTCATTTGATCGTCGCCAATTTATTTATTCTTTATTTGATTGGCTGTCTCGTGAAATAACAGTTACAAATTCCCAATTAATTTTCTATGCATCTTTTCTTGCTATCCATTATTTTACAGAGAAACTTATTAACCAAACTGAAGTTTCATCTGAATAATATTGTTACTTTAAAAGTGTATTAATATATATTAGAAAAAGAATTTGTTAAGCATGCAGGCAGATTATTCCTAATATCTTTTTTTTATTTTAAAATAATTCCTACTTCATATTCAAGCAATTGAGTGGAAAACATATTTTAAAAATGTTGTAATAACACAAAAGTCAATGCCAGATGCACATATTTAGGTCAGCATTTATATAAATATTAAGCAACTTTGGAAGGTAAATATTTTCGACACCAAGTTTACTTAAATGTTTTTCTTTCACTTAACAAAGTGTTTTCTCGCTTCAAGCTTTAACGCCCATAAAGTTTGTTATGCGACAAATTTCACAAGTTATGAACATTGAAAAAATACAGTTTCAACCACGAGGAAAATGAAATTACATTTATAAATAAAATATAAATCCATTAAGTTTCACCTTTCATCATATTCATTAATTCTTCTTCTTTCCCATATTCAAACGTCACTCTTTCCCAAAATTTATAATTCCCGTCATTCGTCGAGTGGCAAACTTCATGCATACAAATAATTAACGACGAGTAGTTGATTAAAATTTTCAAACGATTACCCTGCCGCGCGAAAGTCTCGCAACCCAGCGCACTATTTCTTTTATAATTCCGTCCCATTCATTACACCGACCTAGAGGGCGCTTTGCCGCGCCGGTCGTCGAATCAGGTGTCAAATGGCGCGCTTTTAATTCCGCGATAATTGCGTTGATTTGCTTTGTAACAATGCTCGGTCATTCTCGTAACGGCGTTTCGGCGTGTCCGCATAATGGAAATATGTCAGCAGGGCCTCGGCTCCCTCTTTCGCCCATAATTTCCCTTTTCACGTGCGACTCGACATTCGTTTGAGTCGGAGATCAAAGTGATGTCAAAAGGAAATAGCTGCTACCACTTTGCCGACCGTTATAATTGATCCGATGTAGCTGTCTGAAACGAGGATTTTAAAATTACCGGGGCACGAAAGAGCAACTACGTGTTTTTTGGATAACCCCTTTGTGTTGGCGAATTTAGCTGCCGTTTCCCGTATTGCACTAATCCAATTAATACGGCAACACGTTTACGCGCAAAATAAGAAACGCCGCTTGCTTTCCCATCACTGTTTTCCCCTTTGCTTTCTTTCTTCCATTTTTTTTTGTTTCTCTATCGACTCTTCATTTTCCGTTTCGCCGGTCGCTTCCGATTTCGCGATATTCCAATAGTCGCGCAAAGAGGCCCATCGAAACACCACGGGAAAAGCAGCCCTGATAAAACATTATTTTTCTACACTCACAAAAAGGATGCATTTAGTGAAGTAAAATTTTTTGTCTTGATTCAAGACAAAATGTATCTTGATATTTTGTCAAGAATAAATTTTCTTGAGCCAAGTAAAGTTTCCTTGATCCAAGATACTAACTGATTAAGCCAAGAAAAAATGTCTTGTCGGGATAAAATTAGGTTTTAATCGAAGAAAATAATAGCAAAACTTTGTGGTTCTTGAACGAAGGTAAAGATTTTTGTGAGTGTATTCGTATAATATCCGTGTAATATCATATATGTATATATTATACGTTTATTTTACGTATCGTTTATCATTAAAAGCTAAATGCTCGTCTAATATACGTATAATACACGTTATGTTCTATTATAGTATAACGGAATTCGTATTCATAGATCGCCCGTAGAAATTATGCGCAGTTTCGTAACATGTTCTTCGTCTTCATCCGCACAAAGAGATGCATCCGCTTGATCTTACAGACAGCAAAATTTATAATGGCTTAAATATTCACATCTATCAAGCGACTTGTTTCAATTATGCATCGCCGTAATTTCACCGCGCGCGTACACAGGGCGCACCGAAATGATGGCGTTATTAACCGGCGCGACTCGCGAAATGAATTGTAAGCTCATAATTAGAAGCGCATCTACTGTAGTCGACTTCTGTTTGATCCGTAATTACGTGTCTTTCTTTCGCGTCAATCGGATTCTCCGACACGGGGAAAATATTCGCACGTTAATTAAGATAGGAAGTCGATGAAATTCGCGGAACAGAACTGAAGGTAACGTTATTTTCGTCAATTAAGACGCCAATCTTAAGATAGCGTTCAGCGGTGTATTGTTTCAATAGTGAAGACATCCACGTGTTGAATACGGCACTTGTTAATCTAAGTCAAGTTTCCATTTTTTTTTTTTTTTTTTTAATTTTATTAATTTAAATTGGCAACATTTATTTTGCACATTCATTATTATAAAGAATTCTCTGTAAAACGATTTTTAACGATTTAAATTAACATACCATGAAACTAATTTGGTAATTTCTTCAATAATTTTTCAGTTCAAAGTTACTTAAAGTTTGAAATTCTTACAGTAAAACGTTGCAAATTATTAGTTAATTGATGAAAAGTCGTTTTCCAAAAAGCGTAGAAATATTATATTTCCACGTGTTTTTGGCTTCACCACTTACAAAAGTTTTCCTTTATTTTTTAATTATAATTCTTATTATTTGTATTACTTAAAGTTTTTACGCAAAAATTTATGTTCTTGCTCTTTTAACATTAGTTGCGAACGAGGAAGTATCCGATACATCCAAAACCATTCCAACTGATTTGTGTGATGCGAAAGTTAACAGATCAGACTGTGAATCTCGACAACAGTCTAAATTAACGGTAAATCGCGGACTGATTTCAAGTATCGGTGACAACGTAAATGTGCGCGCAACAAAACGTTCACTTTGGACCTCCGTTTTCCGCGAAAGGGGCGTTGGGGCAGCAGGAGGAAGATCAAACGAAATTCATCCTAATAGCGCGTCGAAATGTACCGTGCGCCGTATTCTATCTGATTAATGACCATAATTATTAAACACACAAAGTAATTACCAATAATTTTAGCGCCCGACTCCGGCGCTCGCAATTTGATAATTAACCAAGTTTATTCGCAGTTAAATAATCCGGCGCTCAACAGATAACGCTAAACTGCAGTCTTGCAATTTGATATCCATACGAAAGAGCCCGGGAACGTTCTTAACGACTTCGCATTTTTGCCAATCGAACGTCGGTATTAACGTTCATCATTTCGCCGTTTTCACTCCAATAATTTCGTCCGCGCGCTCCATTTTCGGCTCCTCAATGCGCGCAAATTATCCGCGAATTAATTGTTAATTAACTAATGGAAATGCACGGCATAAGTTGAATGATAAAACGTGATTTCGGGGGCTTCGCCTTGCCGTGGCGCTGATTGTGAATCAGTTAGCAATATAGTTAAAATCGATAATGAGTAGGATGGGTCATTGTCGGCGGGATAATGCAGCCAAAGGAGCAAACAAACTGGGCAAAAGATGACGACGAACGTTTAATTTGCCGATAATTTTGACTAACGAAGTCCGCTTTATTTTGCCAGATGATGTGCAGTTTTGTCTGCGAACTTGACGGAATTATTTCTGCCAAGAATGGCGGATGAATGCAAAGAAAAATTGCAGTCTTGTGTACGGACCGTTGCTTGCTTTGAATTGAGCGTGTAAATTGAAATTCGGAGACGGATTCGAATGGTTTTAAGAGTAGTAGGAAAAGTTCATTAATTTTTTGCGGACCAACTTTTTTTTAGAGCAACGTTTCGCGAATATCTGTTGGACTTTCTAAAGTCAAAATGTTTTTAAAAAGTTTTGTGAACGTCTAAGATATTTTAAATTGTTTTTGAACGTGGAATGAACATCGAAGACATTTTTTGGACGTTTATTCAACGTTTCAACCGTCATTGTTTGATTTCAATATCTTAACAGCACTGCACTCAAAATGCCAGTCTTTTTCATAAAATCGTTTTGTATCAAAATAAATCATGTCGTCAATTGTTTATTTCATAGTGAATCATTTAATCAAGAGCCATTTTATTTGAAGAAAATAGATGCCCGTTTCCCTACATGAATATTGACTTAGAAATTAAAATAGTTTTCTCTCAAATCAAATGAATCTTGGAAATTTTGAAAAACGCTTTTTGCATTTCAAAACAAATGTTTTTCAAGCAACATGTTACTTGTATAATTGTACGAAGTTTATGAAAAATAGATCCATATAGAACAATGAACTTAAAAACATTTAATAAACATTTAAAAATTTCTACAATCTTCATTGAAACGTTTCGAAATCAAACAGATACAAAAGCTTCCGAAGCTACTGAAAGACAGAGTTTCGACACTTGTAAAGAATTGAAAAAATATTGAAAATTTTTCACGTTAAACAAATATTTGTAAAACATTATTTTGCAACAGAATATTTAATGTTCGTTTGGGAAGAAAATTTCAAGGTTTGTCGTGCGGAAATTTTGTATAAATATTGAGTCAAAGCCTATCAAATATTAAACAATTTTACTCACTACGGCTATTTGATCAAATCAAACCAAACAATGGATTATACATTTTATTGTTTAAATGTTTGAGAATTAATGCGCGAAAGGACTGTTACAGTTGAAATTAAAAACGGTTTTATTGTGAAGCTCGTATGCAACTTTTTTGTCCAAATATAAAAATGGATTCGAGAAATTCAAGTAAAATGGACCCTCGATTGGCGGGAAAATAATTGTGCGCAAATTTAGTCGGAATAATCCCCGGCTATGAAACGAAAAATAAATCATTTTTCAGTTTGTAAACTTTGCCAGTTTTTTTCGCGCGTGATTTTTGTCCATCATCAATATGCGCGACATTCGCTCCGATATACGCGTTTAGTGTTTTGGTCGTTCTTAACAGCTGTTCTTTCGCGTGTAACCCAAGCTTGCAAAAATGACTGATCAATCGTACGCAAATCTGAGTCTCGGTGTGAGTCGAAACGAGGAAAAAGTTAGCCAATGTGTACAGTCGATTTTTGCTGGCGCCAAGGTTTTTCGTTGTTTCGACATTGCATTTCGTTATTGCTTTATTTGAAACTAATATTTCCACCCACCGAACTGTAAAACTGAATTAAAACAAATGTATACACGTATCATGTAGCCGTAAATTTTAGACGAAAATGCCAATTAAAATGTTCTAATGTATCGTATTGAACGCAATCTTGTGAAAAGACGAACGATCCAACATGTGACGTCAAATGAACTTTGCTCCGATGCTAAAGAAATTTGCATATCACGAGTTTTAATTTTGACAAAGAATGGTTATAAACGTTATTTTAAAGCAATGATTTAATTAAGTACGGCACTGCTAACAGACGTTTAATTAAAATTCAACGCACGTTTTAATTGTGCTTATCATTTAGATCATTACAGCAAAAGCAAGTGTATAATAAATGTATTTGTATTAAACAAAAAATTAAAGCCGAAACGCTTATAAAACGTGGTTTATACGTTATCAAAAGTTATTAATAAATAATAAGGCTTATGTCGTTCATTCGAAGTTGAAAGTACGTTAAAATCAGGATAGATTATACTCCTGAACAAAATTGTCCCTAACCGAATCACATGCCAACAATAGTTTTTGCTGAAATGATTTATGACGTTCAATTCAGGTTCAATACACGTAGAAATCACGTTTCCGAGCAATTTTTCAACAGATACGTCACTTTTCGGGGTCGTCACAATTTAAAAACTTGGTATTTGCCATGAATTTCACTCTTTTAACACGCCCGCATAACTCGGTTGTTTATTGTTTATTGACTCGCGCGCTACACACGGACAATTAATGCGACAGGAATAATTGAAAGGATGGACAGTGTGCACTTCGGG
Organism: Aradophagus sp. ZL-2020; assembly: GCA_022817685.1. Taxonomy (NCBI): domain Eukaryota; kingdom Metazoa; phylum Arthropoda; class Insecta; order Hymenoptera; family Scelionidae; genus Aradophagus; species Aradophagus sp. ZL-2020. Next base: position 16,445 of record JABFOV010001205.1, read on the forward strand.
CTCTGCGGTGGCTCGAATGTTATCAACTGTCGAGAAAATTAACGACACATCCGAGTAAGCGGCCGTCTGATTACCGGAGTTAAAACCGGGCGTGACTTTGCTCTAAGTGCGCGCCGATATTTAATAAACGCCGTGGCGTTCAAGATTTCGGATACAATCGGCGCTGCGAGCCGAACGCGGCTCGCCATTATACGCCCGGCAACAAGCTATTGGACCATCGGCCGACCGTGACACGTTCCGCTTGTAGAATAATTATGCGCCTATTAATAAATCAGCGATCTACATTCAACCGACGCATCGACCAAGGAGGTGGAAATTTATTTCCACGTTTTTTCCCCTTCGCCCCTTTCACGCCGTTTATTTATGGCCGATAAATTCATATCGCTCGGCGATAAATTATTCCGATGATGGCTTTCGCAATGCGAGAGTCAATGATGACTTTGATGAGTGTTTTCGGGATATATTCTATATGGGATTGTAAGTTTGGTGTAAACCGAGACAAGCAGATAGGCAAATTAATAATTTAGACATCGCAATCCAGATTTCTAAAGCTTATGCGATGTGTTAACGTTGATTTGGCAAAATTATTATTGAATATGTTATTACACTGATTTTGCCGATTTGGATATTTAATTTAATCTAATTAATTTGGCTTAGTTGAAATATTACCGATCTTTAGACTGAGTTAGTATCAGAGTATTGAAGTTGCAGCAATCTTAGAGTGTATATTTTCGTATCTAATAGTAATTCTCTAACAATGTTTAGCCGTTTAAAAATTCATTGAGAAAGTCAAATGGTAGAAGTTTTACTGGAAAGTAAAATTAATTTTATTTCACATTAAATTTTCCATGTTTCATAACGGATTTTACGGTTTTCATTCATATTTTTGTTATTTTTCCAGTATCTTTATTTCACTTCTCAATAAAAAAAATGTGTAATTCTTTTACAGTAATTATTATTACATTCTGACTTCTTTCGATGCAGTTTCATAATTCGTACGTCCAATCGCAACGAGGTTACGCAGTCTTCAGTTCCATTGATCGAAGGCTCGTAATTTGAATGCTAATTAAATTTACTGCCCAAGATCGTCAGTTCAACAATCTATTTTCCTCGGTTGACACTTTGAACGTCGTCCACAATCCATTTAATGTTTCTGAAACATTGACATTCTATTAACGAATTCTCCGATTTCGCTTCCCCCCCTTTTTTCTTCCCTCCTTCCTCGTTTCACGTTTCTCCCGAGATTTCCGAGCACTCAATGCAAAGCAAACGAAAGGGACCGTTCAATTAGCAGAAAACTCGTGCGGACGGCACAATTAGAGCGGAAGCTTATAAGATGCCGCGCCGACTTTTTTCCCTCTCGAAGCTTCGCGCTAAGTTATTCACCTCACTCTTGTTTATTTGGAAACGAACGCATCTCGTGTTCTCCTTGGCGCGACTCCCGACCGCAATTCCTACATTCGTCTGAGAAATTCCCACTTGCGAGATGCGGCTTGTTGCGCGAAGCGAGTGCCAGCGTTTTAACATCCGAGCGCTGATTAGAAGTCCGCGGTCGGGCGAATTGTTTACGCCCGGAGGGGGCCGATCGATTGGACGGCCATTTCACGTCGAAATTAGGTTGAATTTAAGTCTGCGGCGGCCGAAGCGAGACGAGCGCTTTTGTCCCATTAAAACTTCATTAATTGCGTTTAGCGGCAAAGTCGGCCGGCTCGATATTGATTAATTGGCTGCTTAATAATCGTATAATTATTAACCGCCGTAATTTCATTGGCGTAATAAACTTAAGCGCCGCGCGGCCTTGCGCATCGATTTTACGTGTCGGCCGAAATTCCCGCACAATGCGCATTTCGGGCCAAAGACGGCCGAGTGAACCAAGGATCAAATTGATCTTGCTTTTCGTTTCAATCAGATTCCGCGTTCTTGATCACCAGAGCAATCATGATCAACGTTGCGGTTGCCAATGGATTCCGAGCTGACCTCACATTTACAAAACGTGTCTCTAACAGCGTCAACATTACAGCCCTGCGACGTCATGTTCATCAACGCGATAACGCAGGGACTTTCTGCTGTTCAGTGATCAAAACAGTGCCAAGCACTGTTCGAGATAAATGACTGTATCGTGGCAGAGAAGGCCGAGTTAATTAAACGAATTTCCGCTTGTTGTTGGATTTTCAATTAATGGCATTTGAATACATACGGTTAGATTCAGTACGATTCATATCAAAACGGTTTCAATCAGTATTGTTGACGTTAATAAAGTTTAAGATAAGACGGTTCGGATTTGGAGAGTTCAAATTGGTACGGTTTAAACTGAAAACTTGTGAAAAATGTGAAAAAAGTTCTTTTATCAATGAATTACAAGCTATACAATTTAAATATCAAATTTACACATTAGTTTTGAGTACAGTTGCTTTTCACTTTGCTTTACACTTTCCTGCAAAAAGTTGAAACACGACGTTTTTAATTTGTGAAAATTGATAAAAGATCAGAATTTGAGGGAAAAAATTAGGAACCAATAATCCAAAGTCGAAAATTCGTTGACTGTAAACGCTACACGAATTCGGTCGGTAATCCTTGATTGCTCCTGTTCTAAAAACTACAATTTCAACTGCAATGAAATTCGAATTTTCATTACTCCGGCGTGCAACTGAATGATACTGGCAAACAGTTTTGGCTTAATCCATCATACAAAAACTCTCCTGTAGCAAGAATAGGAGATTCGTCTCTTTGATGAAATTTTAAAACGTGTTTACCTACTGAAATTAAATTCGAACGCATTTTCCAGTATCAAAATGAAACCTGTTTGCATTCATTTTGATAGCGACAAAATTACAGAACTAATATTTACTCCAATAACAAAAAATTATACATCTGTTATATTGCTGATGTATTGAATTATACCGCAAATATATTCTCAGTATAATATCAATATATTATTATAATACAAATATATATGACAATATACTCACGCAAATAGAATTGGAATTTAAAATTATCTGGAGAACTACAACCAAAAAAAAAAAAAAAAATAAAACTGTACACGGTGTGAATTCACCTTTTCTTATTGTGTTTGTCTAACTTCGAGTCCTTCCAAGGATTTAACGAAAATTTTCCAGTCCTTTTACCTGCTACACTAAAGCCATTCATTTTTCGAATACCAGTCAGACTATCGGCGGCGGCAAAGAAAACGCACGTACGTTCATTCTGAATGACCACGCGTGCTTTCAATGGTACGAATCCACTTTTCAACTGGCTTAAGTAGATGTTGGATGAAAAGACATTGGCGAAACATAAATTTTCAGGGGCGAGAATTAGTTAAAAGGCGGCGTGGAAGAATAAAAAGTTTTGCCTTTTTTACAACGATAAGTCTAAATGTGTACAAAACTTTGCTAATATCGGACAGCTTTACACTTTGTTCAAAGAAATTCATTCTGGCTGATGGAAGTACAAAATTTTTCCATTTTCATCGCTCCCGCCCTGGCGGTTTTAAAACTGGTGTTTGCAAAGAAGACATATGCAACGAAATGTATTGAAGAATCATAAGAAAAATGAATTTTCTATTTTCATATATTTTACACTTCCCAACTATTAACTATAAAAATAATTGCAAAAAAAATATTTCGCACTATTACCAATCGTAAGTACGAAAACCTGAATTTTTGCCTAGTTCTATTTTGCCAAAGTAATGCTGTTACTTTGCACTTTGGCCAACTATATAGCTTCTATTTACAGTCTGTAAAGTGCAGGATTACGTGAGTTAATTAGAAAATGTCGGCAAGTTTTCAAAGTAGTTTAATATTTTGCGGGCCGTGAATTCAAAACTGATTGGATGGGAAACGCGTGTTACGCAACGCCGGCCATTTTGTTTGCAAGTAATTATGATTTGTAACTTTTAATTTCCCGCTTAATATTTTTGCGGCCGGTCGTTTGCGCGCTCGGTAATTGTAGCACGGTAAACCCAAAGACTGGCTTGCAAAAATTTCAGTCGCGCGCACCGTGTACGGTATTATTTGGAAACGCGAATTCGCAACAAAAGCTTGTAATCTTAACGGATTACCGGTTTTTCGGGGTACAAAAAGAGGGATCCGCCGGTCTTTCAGCTTGTTTTTAATAAAGCCGAAACATTTGAAAGGAAGCGGCAAAGCTGTAATAATGGGCTCCCGGGGTGGAAAGAAAGGAGCGAAAACAAAGTGAAATATGCCGAGTTTTTAATCGTAATGGCGAAACGAAAAGATGACGCGTGTGAGGAGCGGAAAAGCGTAGCGGTCTTTATTGCAGTAAATGCGAACATAATTTCGCGCGTGTGAAATCAAGTGCAAAAACATTCGCAGGTTAATGCGCCGGAAAAAAAGGCAGACGTTTAATCCAAGAAGCTTCAAGTGTTGCTATTTTTCGTTATTATCACATTTTGTTCACGCAAAGTAGTATATTAAATAAAAAGTATGCAAAAATAACAAAAAATCTTTGTAATTGCACAAAATTGCATTCAACCTTTCGATCAAAGTTTTCCGTTGTTCATTAATAAATACGGTTCTGGTAAAGTCTTTCAATTGAATTTTGAATTAAAACTCGGTTAAACAAATAATCACATCAAACAATGAAAAATTCATTCCTGATAATTGCAAAAGTTTAATGACGTTTTAATTGATAGATTTTAATGGTTCAAAAATATTGTAATTTACATAGCGTACGACTGATTTACCGTGAATAATGTAAAATGCGTCTGACTTTACAATGCACACACCGAAATAATGTAACGCGTTTACGAAATACATGAAACGTACGCATTATAACTGCGATTATGCTAATTCCTTTTATTTGGCATTCGCGAAAAAGTCGCGCAAAAAGTGAACGAGCAGGAACGCCAAAAGATAAAATATCGAAACTATGTCGTATCTTTGCGATAATGGCGGATCGTCGTTGAAAATGAGTTTCCGAAAATGTCTATTAAAAATTGCTGTCGCTCAAGCGATTGTTCGATGCTTGTCATGGTTTCGGGGGTAGGAGAAAATGGCGCGAAAAGATTGCTGCTTAGAATTTATTTCAATTTTACATCTCAGCCTGGCGCCTTCGTCGAATATTGTGGTAGAGTGAAGATATAAAAATCAACGTCAGCTTTCAAACTTCTTTAGTCTCTTTTGAGCGTCTCGACACCAGCAGCCATCCGCGCGCCTTGCGGGACAGATAATGCCGGGAATCATCTCCTCTCCCGCGAAAGTCGGAATTTTTTCATTCCACGGCGGATATTAACCCATTGCCTGGAATGATACAGCGACGGTACAGGCTGGTAGACTTTTGATTTGACAATTTGCCACCTCCGGCGACGCGCTCCCAACCGAACGATAAGATTTTATTCAAAGGGACTAAGGACAGAGCTTGGAATCAAGACGGATGCATTAATTGCAGAGGCTTTCTATGTTATTTTTATTTTTGCTATCAATGATTGCATTATCAATGATAATGCAAATGCATATTTTTTTTTTTTTTA
>JABFOV010001206.1:0-27014 GCA_022817685.1 Aradophagus sp. ZL-2020
AAAAGAGAAAAGGGAAGAGAAGAGACGGAGAGGAGGGGGGGGCTGGGAGATGAATAGGGGGGAAGAAGGAAGGGTGGGTGCGACAGGAGAGGGGGTGGTTGCAGGGGGGGAGAGGGGGCGCCGGGGGGGGGGGGAGTATGAAAAATACAATATCGACAGATATAGCCGCGGCAGTCGGCAGCGACTGCGAAACAATGCGAAAGTTATAATTGCCAAAGTTGGAAGAGTTGCCGATGAAATTTCAGCGGCAAGTTATTGTGCGTGCAGCGCCGGGGAATCGAATCATGCTCGCGAACAATTTGTCCCTGTTTCGCGGCGATTCTTTGCAACGAAGTTTACGTCGATTCGCCGGGCGGAAATGAAAAAGGGCCGCGCGCAATCTTGGCGCGATGGAACAGCCGGATTATCAAAGTTTGCGCCAAGTGAATCGCGCTAACTAGCGAGTCAAAGGTTAAGGCGAGGTGGAGAAACGCAGTAATTATGCGGGCCATGTTATTTGGATTAACATCGGTAATTGCGTTGATGCTGCTCGTTGATTCGCGATTAAAATGCACGGAAAAGTTGTTTGTGGAATTGTGGAGTTGCGCGACGGGGGGAGGGGGTGGAAAAATGTTGAAACGGGTCGGGCAAAGTTTCGTATACTCTGAGGTCAATTTTGTGAAGGTGTCGTTGAGTTGGTTTAATTGTGAGTCGAGTAAATGTAAAAATTAATGCAGTGCTTGAATTACTGAAAATCATCTTTCGATTACACTGTTTAAGTATTTTTACTTATGGATATAATGATCCGTTCAAGGAGAAATAAATTTTGGTTTTCGAATAATTCAATGATTTGAAATACAGTAAAATGTACAGTATACTCATTTCGTCTGTTAGACTGAAATTTGAGCTTGAAACTCGATGTTTTTGCATAAAGACTATTTCGTTTTTCGTCAGGTTAATTGCACTCACAAAAAGGATGCATTGAGTGAAGAAAAATGTTCTTGGTTCAAGACAAAATGTATCTTGATATTTTGCCAAGAATAAAGTTTCTTGAGCCAAGAAAAATTTTCTTGATCCAAGATACTGAGTGATCAAGTCAAGAAAAAAATGTCTTGACAGGATAAAATTAGGTTTTAATCGAAGAAAATAAAAGCAAAACTAGTGATCCTTAAACGAAGGTAAAGATTTTTGTGAGTGTGGTACCCAAAAGACTGAATTCCGGTTTCACTTGTCCTCTTCCTCCAGACTTGGTTTTTGTCGAGTCATTTGTACCAGGATATTCTACGACTGCGAATTTGGAATATTGTTAAACGAGATCTTTTCTACCATTCCTCCCTTAATTTTTTCGAAAAACCCCCTCTAATTCAACTCAACTTAACAAAACTCAATTACAAACCTATACTCGTCGACTCGCTGCCAGGTCAAACGAAAGACTAATTCGCTCTAAAACAATTGCGCGAGGTGTTTGTTGTGATCGGACGTGCCACTCCTAGCTTTGAGGTTAGGTCGCGCGGTTAACTCACCGCACTTAATCGGTTTTGCCTCGCGCGCCGATACATTTTTACGTAATTAGCGCGCGACACTCGACTCGCTGCTCCCGATGTGTCAACGATTGCTTTTCTATTTCAATGCCGCGTTAATAATCGCGCTAATTGAACCAAGTGGCACCGTTAAACCTGCCACGAGCTCGCTTCGTCCTTCGCGCGGAGTCACATTGAGAGAAAAAGGCGGCGCGTGCGATTGCAGCCGCGTTTCTTCGACGAACCGGCCGTCCGAGTTTTGTTGTAACAGCTGCCGAGAAGCGAGCGACGAAAATAACGAACGCGGAGAAAGATGAAGGAACGATATATATATAAAAAAGGGAAAAAAATTAAAAGGGGGAAAAAAGGATGAAAAGGACAGGTAGATTTGTGCCAGCGCGTTGGCAGATACCGCGTTTGTTGGCCGTGAAACAACAGTGAAAGTCTTTGGCGCGGATTCGCAAATGGCTTGGCTTTTGCCGGCGACGACGCTTAGAACGAGCCGCAGAACTTGGAGCGAACGACGATCCGCCCGCACACACGTGTGCCGACTTCTTCGCGGAGATTCGGCGACTTCGCACGTGGCCGTTCGTTCGTGAAAATGGTTGTTTGGGTTCGAAGGAATCCGTTCCTTGGTGTGCTAATATTAAGTGAGAAGAAACGTGCAAAAAGTTGAGACGGTTTTCGTTTTGCAGCCGATTCAGATCGGAAACAATTTTTGCACTTCGCGATTGCGGTAATATCTGAATAATGTAAATTATCACACAAATGACTTTAAATTTTCGATTTTCGCAGTTGAGCTTCAGTATGGTGTGTAAAAAATGACGCGCGATGCAAAACGTGCGACACTTTATTGCATCGCACAATTTCGAAATCTATAATAAAATTTGATAGTTGTAGTTTTCAATTATTTATGGTTTATATTTATTACATTCACTACAGCAACTGTACAATAAATAAACGAAACATAAAGAAACAAAATGCAATGGAAAATTTGACAACGACGTAACAGAAATGATTGCAATGCGATTCGTCACGAGTCGGACTCAATTTATCGACGTCGTCAATTTTACTGCTCCAATTTCAACTCGGCGTCGCGGCGTTTCCACAAAACAAAATGACTTTTCGGACGTAGAAAGAACGGGCTTGCAACGCAACGGAAATCCCGCGGCACGCTTACGAGACACCGATACTTGAGGCCGACCTGCGAGGCTCGTTCGGCAATGGCCGAACTGCGAATTGGTCCGCGAAATTGGTCCGCGCGAGCGAAAGCAATTTCGCGCTCGCACAGTCGTTCGGCCCGGCACGGGCTGGCTTCGCGACGTTTAAGCGCACCACTCAATATTACTTGGAAACTGTTATGCCCCGGCGACGAAATTGTGCGGATCGCTCCATCTCCGTCGCGCCGTAACTCTGTCTCGCTCGCGCTTTGGAAAGTCGGACGAATCGATAGCGATAACGTAAGACCATTTATGTCATTCGTGCTAGAAAAACGTCGTTTTACTCCCTTAAAAGCAAGAGTAAAACGTTTCGTTCCCTTGGGAATAAAACATGTTTTTGACGAGAGGAAAAGTTTTATTACTAATGTTATATAATATTGATAATCATAACAATAATACTGATAATAGTAATAATAATACTAATAATGTAACATTGAATATTAAACTGAATATTCCATTACCTTGGAAATAAAACTTCAATAAAAAAACTATATTGTTATTATCATTATGATTATTATTTTTATAACTATTAGAAATAAAAGTTTGTTTTTCCACGGAAGCAATGCATAATTTTACTCCCTTGGTACGTAATGTACTACTATCGCTCGATCATCGAGAAATTCGGGCGCGAAAATCGCAGGACAACGTCGAGCGAGGCAAGACCTGCCCGTATCTTTTTCATCTTCTTTTCTCACAGATTATGATCGCGCTCGCAGCGCCCCCACTGCCGTCGAGGGGGGCCAAAGCCGAAGAAGAAATAATACGGGTCCTCCGGACGCCTCGTTTTCGTCTCTTTTCGCTCGCTTATTTACCGACGTCCAGCCCCGGAGTGCTTTATTAAGGGGCCTATTCCTTTCACGGGCCTTTTTGCCGAGGGCCTGTAGGTGGTACGGACCCACAATGGTCCCGCACCGGCGGGGCATGCGGGACCGCGATCCTTGCCTCGTCGAGCTCTTTCATGCCACGAACCTCGCCCTTCGGCGGGCAGCGGGGAGGGGGGCTGAAAAATCGTCTTAAATAACCATCTGCCTGGCAGATCCTATCAGCGGAATTAACATTCGAACGTTAAGCCGAGCCGTGAATCCCGTGAAACCGCTCGCTGATCGTGGCCCGTCGATCTCTAAGCCGAGCGCAATTAACAAGTCAAATGCGAAAAATTGCGGCTACGACTCCGGAGAAGTGTCGAACGCTGTTTGCAAAATAGAACAAAAGAATACGAAAAAACATCTACTGAGAAAACCATATTGTTGCCACAACATATATTGTGACATACATATAGTAAACTGTTTACGATATGATATCGTATTTAACTTCAGCCAATGACATTGCTAGATTACTTTACTTCGACCAATAAAGCATGCCCGAAATTTTACAATCCATATCGTACGATATCGTTTTCCCGGTGTACTAAATGCTAGAACCATTCTCATTGTTTAGCAATTGGTTCATTGTTACAAGTGTAACAATTTAATAATTGAAGGACGTAAATTGAAAAGATGCCAGAGCTCCGTGACTCGAGACGTGAAAAATCCCTTTAATGGCGGCGCGTTTCGTCGATCTCTTTGCGGTCGATGAGATTAAAAGTTGAACGCCATTCTAGGGCGTCGTTTACCTAAATTGTTAAACTTTTATCCAACCTTTGGTCGGGTAATTGAAACTTAATTGTCACGGGGTTTGGTCGACGGCCGATTAGGCGGCGGTTTCGCCGGGGATTGAAACGTCGTCCCGGCAACTCGATACTCAAGCGCGCATCCAGATGGCGGGCGTGTCGCTGCGGCCTAATCCCGAGGCACGTACCGGGTGTCGGCCGGCTCGAAGGGAAAACCAACCGAAACGGCCGGGGCATTATAATATAAGAGCCGAACTGTGAAAAAGCAACATCACGCTCGGTTTAGCCGACCACGAATGTATAGCCCTAGCAACAGCGCTCGGAGTGCGCGTTTGAAAGTTGACATTTCGTCCGACAGGCGTCGGGCGAATTGATAAAAAGTGTCTTCGTTTTATTGAGGATTTGCCAGGTGGCAAATGACGTGAATTAGTAGGTCAACAAAATTTAAAGCAGGATTCGGATATAAGATGTAGTTGAATTAGACAAAATATTATATAAAGCAAGATCGATTTTTGACATTTTTTTTTACTTGGTTTTTTAAAAATGTATTGGGTTTTATATACATAGAATAACATTATTTTCGCAATGGTTTTTTAAAATTTAATCGAACATTATTAGAGCAAATTTTCGACTTGTATTGAATAATTTCAAAGCTGTAATTATAAATGACATACATTATTAAATTTCATATTGTCGGTTCAATAGTTAATAAGTCATAGACGTGTAATTTTCGTCGCGATATTTTTGTTATAAATTCCGCTTTGTGCGATAGAATGAATTGAGAATGACTTACAATCAGCAATGTTATATTATTAATTATCTTCCTGATATAACAATAATAGCATTAATGAAAAAAATTATTATTTTTCTTGAAAATTGAACTTACGTCACAAGTATCTCTAAGTCATCTAAGGCGACTTGCCAAACACATCGCATCAGTGAATTGATTAACTTAAGCACCTTTGACTACTTAATTTCTTATAAAAATTCTGAAAAATTCAATTTATGTTAATTACTGAATGTTTTAAAGAAAGAGAAACGTTTCCTTGAAAAAAGTATGTATTAAAAACTTCAAAGTGCATGTATTCCAACTTTGTTGTTATTAATTACAAAATAATTACTTTCAAAGTCTCAAGTTTTAAACGAAATCAGTCAATCAAATAGAAATGTATTTTATCGTTCATTTTTTTCATTCGATATCCATCTATATAAATCCTCTAACAAACAAAAATTAAGTGCTTGAAGTTTCCAACGTTTCTATAAACAGCGTTGTATTTCGTTGATTGATTTTCCCGAAAAGTGTTTCTAAATTTTAATCCAACAGTAAAAACTTTTCTGTAACGATACTATCAAATCAACTTTCAGAATTCTTTCACTTATTAATGTTGAAAACATTCATCTAGAGTTTCCAACGTTTATTAGTAAACGAAAATTAATTAGAAACAACTCAATAAAATGAATTGAAATCCAAAGTGAAAAATTATACTCATTAAAACATGATTATATTAGAGCTTGTTCTTACACAAATATTCAATAAAAAATACCATTGTTTTTGCTTAAAAAATTGTTCTACATTTTATTTTTCTTTAGTAATAAACGTTTGAAATTTCAGACCCATTTAAAAACTTCGTCTGCATCGCATAATTATCTAAATTCAAAATCCGTTCAACGTTGTTCAAGAGTTCGAAAACCATCGCTCGAAAAAAAGCCACGTCTATATCGAAATAAAAATGTCCATCGCCGAAAAGAGCGCGTGGCCTACGGAAAAGTAGAAATTCGTTGCGTTTATCGTATTTTTCGGTTATCTTCCTCGAGGTTTTCGGTCCCTTCACCAGCCTCCCCTTTCTCTTTCGGCCCGGCGTGAGTGTACACAAAAACGTTATAAGGTTTTTAGATATTAGAGGGACACTTAAAGGCCCGGCATGCTTGGCGCGGTTGAAAGGTCTTTTTGTCTACGGCCGGCGGAGACTTATGTTTTTCGAGCGGTTGATACGTCTAGGGAAAGGGCAGGCACGCATCCTTGTAATACTCACGCGTCTTTTACGATCTCGCACGTACTTTCTGACGTACACACGCGTACACCTGGTACGTGTTATCTACACAACGGGTGGCGTGAAAAGCAGTCCCGAAGCGAAACGTCTGTTTCAGATGCCGGGCGTCGAATTAGCTCGCCGGACGTTGCCGTTCAAATATTTATTCTGCCACCAAAACGTTCCTGCGAGACTTCTAATCGTCGAAACGGATGGCTCGAATCATACTGGACGTTGGTAGAAAAAAATTTTTCGGATTTCGGCAGCGCGGAAGGGAAAAGCACTTCCAGTTACGGAGGGCCACTTTTTCGGGTCTGCCAGACCCGTTTTTTTAGATGGTTACGGTGAAACGGCGGCCTCTGGAATGTCTTTGTTTGCACTTTTTGAAGGATATCTTTTGCGATATGATTGTAGTTTGAAGAGCAATTAACGAACGTGCGTGAAGTTTGCCTCGTGGTGAAACGCCACGAGTTGTGGGTTTTGTAAAACTTCAAGATGTAAAAGTTGGAAGTAAAACATTGCGATTTGCAAGTGTAAAAATTGCAACTTAAAAATTGATTGCGATAATTGTTCAAGTTCAAAATTCGTGACACTTTGCCACGTGGAAAACTTTGCGCGCATAATCGAAGGAATGTTTTAGAAAAGAAATGAGAATTATATAAGTACCTTTGTCGAACTTGAATTATTCTTTACAGAGCGATTTCAAAGCCTCGGCTTTTGTACGAAATTTCGTCGTAATTCTGAGGGAACGTATTAAAAATAGTACTGAAATCGGTCAAAAAAGTGTACTAAAACAAGGTGGTCATAAAATTAGTCTATCGCTATTGATTTTCATTTATTTATTCATTCTTTTCTAAAGGTGCGACAATTCCTTAACGCATAAAGGAAGAACTATTTTAAAATGAGGTTATATCAACTCGATATTCGTTGACACTTTTTGACCTGAAGATGAATACCGTGTGAATCATCTGACTGCTGCTTCGAACCTTGCTCGATATTACGATGTTCGTTATGAGTAACAATAAATAAAAGTTCTTTTACAACAGATTCAAAACTATGTCGTACTCGTCAAGAAAGACAACTTGCTTTGTGATTTCACATCGAAATAAATAACATTTAAATAACAATTAGAAAATTGAAGTAAAAAAATTTCTAAAAACATGTCCTCGTCGAAATGTTAATGCCAACACTCACAAAAAGGATGCATTGAGTGGAGAAAAATTGTCTTGGTTCAAGACAAAATGTATCTAGATATATTGCCAAGAATAAATTTTCTTCTGCCAAGAAAAGTTTCCTTGATCCTAGATACTAAGTGATCAAGCCAAGAAAAAATGTCTTGACAGGATAAAATTAGGTTTTAATCGAAGAAAATGAAAAAAGAAAATGAAAAAGCAAAACTTAGCGTTCCTTGAACGAAGGTAAAAATTTTCGTGAGTGAAAACCGATCCGACGCAACGACACCCTCTAGCCATAAAACGACGATTTCCACAATCGTACATCCTCGTTTGTCTAAAAAAAACTTTAACCGTTTTTCCCTCCCAACGCACTTTACAAAGACCGGGTCCCTGGGACCCTACCGGAGGCGACCCCTCGAAATCGTCAAGTATTCACCGCGCTCGTTTATTTCGTTTACGCGGAACGTTCGAAAATAAGGTCTTTGTTGGGAGTGCAAACGCGCGAGGAGGCTAGTCAAAATGTAAATGAAATGTAATGATCTAATAACTTTTCATGAAACTCCATTTTCCCAGACGAAGGAAACGATCGCGCAACTATAAACCGTCATTACGAAAATATTTGGCCGGGGGAGGGGGGGGGGCAGAAACGAGAATGAACGTCTTCCAAGACGTATAACGCCGAGGGTATAACGTCTGGCTGGCATTACGGTGGCAGTATCTTTAAAGAAAAGCTGCGCCAAGATGGAGGCCAGGTCGGGCGCCATAAAAGCGCCATTTCCCCGTGCTCCGCGGCCATGAAACGAAGAAACAACGGTGCCGCGGATTCGACGCCGACGTCGACGTCGAGTTGCCGGTCTGCGGCTTTTAAAACCTGACCGTGAGCCTTTGTTCCTTTCACAGGCCACCGTTTATAAAACCGCAACGCCACTTTATATGTTCATTTACAACGCAACTTCGCGGGAGACGTCGTTGGCATTTCAAAGCGTCGCTGCTGCGGCCGAAAAAGAGCTTTCTCTTTGAATTTGTTTTCGCGATTTGCCCGTCAATTGTTTGCCGAATGTACGCAAAATGTTGACTCGTTTGCAAAATGATTATGCTGCGTTTATGAAATTCTCACGGAATGTCGATCAAGTTTTTATGAAGTGTTCGTCAAATGTACATAAATCCTTTTTTTTTATTTTAATTTAAAAGCATGTGAAGTTATATTCCGTTTTTATGACGGCAGAGCATTTGTTTTTCAGTGCAAATAAAGCGAAATTATCCCTTTGTACTTGGATGCACATTAATGCACTGAGTAGTTTTGTTGCATTTTTAATGAAGTAGAATAAAAAATGTTTGCTCCGAAAAATGTTTAAAGCAATATTAGGTCGTCGACAGTTTGGTCATTATATTTAAGATGAAGTCAAGCACTGTTTGATCTCAAAAACTTGCATAACTGAGACATTTTTTCTTCCACTGGTACACACAACAGAAGTTCCAATTATCTCTCAATACAATCTTTCAGCAAACTCTTGCACGTCTCGAAATTCGCCTCGATATTCTCGACCGATAACATTTATCACTCGCCTCTCCGATATTAGATCACAGACTCACTCGATAAGCCCCAGAACGACGAGCCATTTTCCATCCTTAAAAACCAATACCTCGACAATCCGTTCGTCCCTGCGTCTTGTCGGAACCGAAGCGAGGCTGTAATACGTTTCACTAAGGGAACAATGATCTGAAATAATGTCCCGGACAACTGGAATTACACCACAGACTGTTGTAATTTCACAGTAGTCTGTTGTGATAACAGATCAGCTTGTTGGAACAACCATACGAATTGTTGGAATAATAAAAGCGTGGCGAATCCACAGTGACGGAGAGTTACAAATGTTGTAATTGCGGTTCCAATGTGAACGCGACGTTAATTTTGCAACTTGAAACGACAGAGTAGCAATCGTAATTACTTGACAAGTATTTAATTTGTATTTGAATTAAAACTTAGAATAATCAAAATAAAGTTAAGCTTAAACTGCAATGATCACAAATTTTTATTTGTAAAACAATGTTAAAGTTTACTAAAAAAAACTAATTTTGAAAGTATAGATCCTAATAGTTGCGACAGACGTCGGGGTTTCTAGATTAACAGTGCTATTCCGAGTAATAACAATTTAAAGTAAAAAAAAGTGTCGTTCTCGTGGTCCACTTATTTCGTCCTAAGTAACGATCAGTCTAATTGCGAATGAGTTTATTTCGCCTTTTGACGCCCGTGGACCGTGAAGTCGCCGAGCGGGGGCGGCAAAAGAGACGAAGGGAGGGCGGAGGGTGGTCGATTGAACGGACGAAAGTGAAACTCGCCGGTGGAAATGAGCCGAGCGGATGATTTTCGTAAGCGTCGCGTTAGTGAAACTCGCAAACGTGGACGTTACAAAATGCGCCACGAATTGCGCTCAATTTCGGGCGGCGATATCGAAACCCCGGCCGCATTGTCGCATTCGTCATGGAAACGGCGTTGCGAAAGTCGAACGGTCTCGTTCGACCGGTCGATCGATTTCCGAAATTTCATTTCGCCGCTTTCATCGCGCGTCCCCTTTGTGACTTTTATCCGTCGGCCCGTTTATCGGGCGCTCTATTTATCGGATGTCAAGGAAACCGCAAGCCTCGCTGAGAAAAATCACCAGGCTGAAGGTTTTTTGTGGCGCAAATAAGAGAAAAAGATTTTTTTCTTTGCAGTTGTAGTAGTAGTAATTTTATTTGCAATACTTTTTTCCTTACTAATTTTTAAACAATACTATTATTTGCAGTGATAAAGTTATTAATTGTCAGTATTGACATTAAACTAAACACATGGGTCTGACAGACCCGAGCGAAAAAAGACGGTGTTTCTCAATGTGATCGAGTTTCAAATTTAATTTAATTTTCTCGAAGAACCAAATTTGTTTTTCTTTCCGTTCACCATTAAGTCTTCCGAATTGTTTCGAACTAAAATTTAACTCAACCCATACAAAATAACGGTACAATGCGCACATATGGCGCTTCATTTCCGCACGTATGTGGCATCCTTGGGGCGAATTTATATATACGCGCCATGCACACGCATCGTAACATTTTGTCACTCAGGAAGTTTACCGAAAGATAACGAAAATCTTTCCCAACGCTCGCGCACGTTTTCGCCGCTTATCGTCGTATTTTTAGCAGCGTTACGATCACCTAATAACCTTTAAAGTGCGCCTCGTTCGATCTGTCATAACGCTCGTGACGTTAAATGGGACATAAGCGCCGGCTGTTTTACGCGCTATTACATCGTGACGTTTATTTCCTCGTCGGCCCCGAATGTTATGATAATTCCGACGGATTCGTTTTCGATCGGGCAGCGCTCGCGATCGACGCGGTTTCGCGCCGAAATTGGAGCAAAGCGCGGGCAATTATTCGTTACGTCGGCGAACGAAGAGGTTGCGCAATTTTTGTTTATTACAATCGAACGCACGATTATGCTAATGAATTATTCATTTGTACGTCGAAGCAATCTTTGGTCTTGATTTAAGAGCGCAGATACGTTGCGATTTTCTGCCTCGTTTGACAGATAACCCGTCTCGGTCAAAATGTCCCGTTCCTTACGTAAAAAGCAAATTCCTCGAGATAGGCCGATTTACCTTTTTTTTTTTTTGTTCTTGTTGACACTCGAAACTTAAGGTCAAAGTGCACTTTTGAAAGAACTGATAGAATTATTTTAGGATGTGAATTGGTCTTTGAATAAACTTTTATTAAAATCAATGTGCAAAAATTACAACACTATTTTATTATCGATTTATAATCAATTCCTGGCTAGTTCGATTCGATCGAAAAGAAATACGAAACTAATTGTCCACATTTTTCAATTTAAATTACTCACTCAAATCCGTTGATAAATTAGCAAAGCAGCGGAATTCGCCATCAGAGAAGAAGGCGCTTACGAAATCGGCCAAACTAGGAATTCAAAATTACGTCCGAGAAAGTCGGCGGCGCTCAAATCGACAGATAATCCCTTAACTCAAGAACGATGACCCCTCGTCAACGGTTGGCAGGCAAAATTTGCTAATCATTAAACGATTCCGCTAAGCGTCAAACGATGAGAATATCTCGATCCGAAATCACCAGTCAAATGTATTCCATCACTTTAAGGCAAAGCCTTTTTGCGCTAATTTACAAAAGAACGGACGTGCGACCTTTTTGCAGAACGGCAAAAAATTCCGTTAATTAAAGCAATTAATTAGAGTAATTTATCTGTACTTAAAAGTACGAAACGCAGTAATTGGCGTGAGTCGTTATATAACAAAGTCGATGATTTGATTGCGAAAAGCCAAAAAGGAAAAAAAAGACAAATAAAAAAAGGAGTTTATAATCGGTGAAAAAAAGGAACGTTCGCGTGGAAGTTCGTACATCAAACGGCCGTTTGAGCAGGCAAACCGTAATGCTGAATAGCGCGAGTCAATCATGAAATGAAGTGGCGATGACAATGCACAATCGCGCGTTCGCGAGCGCGTTGCTCGAGTGGCTTAGGAATTAGCGTAAGAAGGGCGATTCCGAATGAAAACAGCTGCTCCGATGACAACGTGACGCCACTTCGGCAGATCCAATCGATTTTCCTCTCGGAATTGTGGTGCCGCTTTTCCGCTTTCGAGCATCGCCATTAACATGAAAATCAGCCCGCGATGGAAATTACTTTGAGAAAGTACTTTTGAAATAACCGTCAAAAATTTTAAAAACTACCATTTAACTGGCACTTTTTATTATGATCGTAAGACAACGTATTTCTAGCAGACTTGAAAATAATTTCGATATACTTTGCGAACTGAAAATTTTGAAGGAATATTTTTAAAGTGTTCGCAACTTTGACGTTATTAAGGAGTCAGACAGGTAAATTAATGTGCACGTGGGCTGCGTTTTCAGCCCAATTTTCCCAAGACAAAATTCACTAAAAAATCGTAACTAGTGTTACGTTAATACAGTTAGTCCAACCCATGTTAATAAGGTTTATTCCAGCGCGGTGCCCCTTTCCTCGTACTTTTCTCCCCTCGACGAAACGCGAAACATCGCGCGCTCGGAAATTCGGCGCATAAATTACATTTCGCATAATTTGTCGAGCCGTCAAGTCAGCGTAATTCAATATAATTTGAACGCTAAAACGCGACGTCTCTTGACATTTACGCGCGCGAAAGTGGGCACAATTTTTTGATTTATTACGATTACCGCGGTTGCGCAAAAGCGCCGGGGTTTCTTGCGAGCTGCGCCGCGAACATTTCCATAATCCCGAGCGAGTCAATGGCGAGCACTTGCGTGATTACAATATGAAAGGACTTGGAAAGGCCTTTCCAGATCGCCGTCTGACTCACCTCAAGTGTCTCGGATTTCTCGGATGTATGGCTGCGTATTATTCCGCGAATGAGCGCGGCTGACGCGCGACTTGGTTTTGAGGGACGGCACGTTTCCAATTGACATTTGTCAACGACTCGAAAGACGTCGGTCTATCCTTCGCAATGACAAACACGCCCGGCATTCATCGACTGGTTTCTCGTTGCCAACTTTATTTTATTGCCGTTATTGTGCGGCTTCGCTCGTTTGGCCGGCGCACCACGTTTTTCCAGCGAAAAGTTATTTCTATGGCTGAAAAATGTTGCGGTGAATATTATTGCGTGAAACGGTTTGGTTTTAGAAGAATGCAGTTGTAGTAATTTTAGTTTTGTGGGAAAATTCCATTTTTCCTACGCGATTTATATGTATACATGTATATGCAGACAAGTAAAATTACTTTGAGGCTTGGTATTGTACACCAAAAAATTTGAAAACCGTTTCATCGCATTCGTCAAAGTTCATCTGCAAATTATTTATTGGGTTTGAATTTCTCCGCCTTACCAAAGTACAATAAAAATTGTTCTTTTGATTTCTTTTGCGCACAAAATCGAGCGCGACTGTTCAAGTGTCATAATCCGCGGCCTCGATCGATTAACAATGATTGACACCCACGCGCCAACTCGGCCGAAGGTGCATAGGCAAACGCACACCGATCCACATGTTTTTCAGACAGAAGAATCAAAATTCTGGCCGTAAACGTTCCGCGTTGAAATTAATTCATTCTTCGTTGGGATTTCAAAACGCAATTTCGAGCTCTCGCAATCTAGGTTGCCGCTAAATTTAAAAATACTTTTGATTGTAAAACCAAAAATACTATTAATTCATCAAGGATTTTATTGATTCAAATGGCGATTTTACTGCATTAATTTCTCTAAAGCTAATTTTACACCACTTTGATCACGAAACTCTGCCACTTTTCGGAATGAAATTTAAATTTTAATATTCTAATAAAGGTCGGAAAACATTCACTTTCCTTTATAGCAAAGTTTGTTTCTCGACGCTGTAATCGGAATACGCGATAACGAGGCGCGTCAAGCATAATTTCCTAAGGACTATATTCGGATGGGTGACTCGATTTTTACCTTTCAAATCGTTCGACAAAAGTGACTGCCTTTACAACAAACGCGACGATTAAACGTCGACATCCCTGCTTTTTTGTGTCGTCGAAAGCAGTGGATTGAAAACCGGGTGCATTATGCTCGATAATTTGATTGATCGTCATAGGTGGCGCGCGCGTCGCGCGACGTATCAATCAGGGACCGGCAATTATGATAAATAACTTTCTTTCGACAATCGTCGTTGGAATGCGCCTCGACGTTGTTTTCGCCGATAACGATGAGTTGCTCAACCTTACGATTCGCTATCGTCAATTTACGATACGGGCTATCTGATTTACGATTGTTCCCGGCAAGGCCAGTGATAAGATAAATAGCATAATTTATGGATGTCTGTTGGCCATTACACAAATTACGCTACGCAACGATCGACTGATTGATTCTTATCTCGACGATTGAACGCCGGTCCGTTGTCGTTTGCGGACGAAAAAATGTGTATTGCCGTGGAAACCGAAATTCGGTGAATGCTACCAATCGATTGAGTGGCTTTTTACTGAAACGGAAATTACAGTTCATTGAAAACGATGATGATCATTTCGCCGAGATCATTCGATTGCGGTTATAATTTTTAGATAGGTAGATTCAGAGAATGGTTTCGCTAAAGAATATATTTGATGAGAAAAATTATGATAAGTATCGTAATTTTTTTAAAACTGTCGTTTGTGGAAATTTAGTTTTCAACTCAGTATTACTCTTTACCGTGCATTGTTCTGTAATATCAACCATAGCTGACTTTTGAGCGAAAGCAACGTAACAATTTAACATACAAAATTTATATAAAGCGGATTCTCGTCGATTCGGCCAGTTATTTCGTTATTGTAACGATTTAGATAAATGGTTTTGTTGATTGAAGTGAACACTTCAATAAGATTAACGATTTGCTTGTTTGAATAACAACACAATTGTTCGATTAAACCAGTCAAATTTGGGCGGTATTCACAAAATATTTCTATAGCTTCGTTTCGTCTTTTCAATGCAGGACCTTCAATGTGATAAATGAATTAACGATCGGTTTTGACAGGTGTCAATACAATTGAATTACTCGTTGGGAAATATTTACTCTGACATTTTGATTCGAAAAAAAGGTATCCGGGAAGTTTGCAACATTCTTAAATTTTATTTTGCAACAAATTTGAATTTCACTTATCATTTAAACACGAAAACATTGTCTCTGAAAACTATTTTTTTTCGTTTCAAACGAATCCCAGCATAAAAATTTGACACTGAACATTTGCCCCATCTTTGGAAGTTTCGGTCAACGAAATTTCGAAAGACAACTAAAAATTGCGGAAAAGCGACGGAGGGTTTACTCGGGAAAGTTAATCATCGCGGTAACGTTAACGAAACCGTCACCAACGACGCCTATAAATCCGAGTCCGAAGCATTAGAAAGGATTTATGTGGCACGAACGACGCCTTCTCTGAGTAGTAGCGCGGTGCGAGCAGGTGAGGAGGAAAATATTGGCGAACGGTGAGCGAGCCATTAAGCATGGCCATTTTCAGTGGCGTGGATTTTGAAAGGCGAACTTAGCATCGCCGATACCACCGTTCCCCTTCCCCCGTTCCCCCCTCACGACGTTGGTACCACCGGCGGGAAAACCTTTGCGTCTATTGCCATTGCTTATGTCACATTTGGACCTTATCTTATGGCCGTTATTTATCGATTACTAATAGTTTTCTGTTGCCAGTCTTAAGTATCGCTTCCAGTTTGTCAATTATTCAGTTACGCGTGTGACTCTAATCGTGGCTTTTGAAATGTAGGTTTTAGAGGCTTGCATAAGGCGAAGGGGAAATTATTTTCTTCATTAAATCGAAATGGAAAAAAGTTGATTTTGAAGGAATTTGATATGTATTTGTTAATTAATGTGCAACGTTTAAATTAGCAGCGTTTTTTTTCGCATCAAATAAATCGTACGAATAATTTTCCGTATGCTAGGTATTATCAGTAAAGCTGGTTTGAAACGTTGGAAAATTCTCGACAACAAGTCAAACAATTATGAAATACCGTTGAGAGTGTTCTTTTTCAAATATTAAAGCTCTGCGAAAAATGCAATTTTCCGAAAACAACTTCCTTTTACGAAAATCAAAACAAGAATCCTGTTCGAATAATTCGCAATTTTTTTATAATTGTCTTCGAATCGAATTCAATTTAACGTTAAAGGCAAAGTTCCTTTTAGACATAAAGCGTCTCTTGAAGCGCAAAATACCGTGAAAAATTGATTACAATTTTCCTAAAAACCAAGAAGAAAGCGCTCTTCCTCGGCCGGAACTCGCCTGCATCATTCTTGCTTTATGAATTCGTGCACGCCCGGAACCAGACGAGAAGCAAGAAACGAATTGTTTAAAATGACAGGCAATAAAGGAAACAAGCAAACGTGTTTATTGGACGGAGATTTCGTTTCGGAGAGAAATTGCCTGAAATTCGGTAACGCGTGGTCAAACACACGTACGCGCTCACACGCGAGCCCAGAAACAGAAGGAGATACGCGAAACGGGAGGGAAAAGGACGGAAAGACGAAGCTGGTTGGGAAAATGCCGAATCAGCGGTATGACGTATCGCAGGTGGAAGGAGAGCGTGGTGGGGGGATGAGGAGGGGGGGGGGGGGTAGTGAAGCGAAAGAGGTTCGAGGACGGTTTCCTCCCACTCGGTTTGCGTTTTCGTTGGCGCGCCGTGCAATTACCGCGACGCGGCGCACGTGTTCGCCTGACGCAGCGTACACCCATCCGCTTGGGCTGCGCGCCCACCTTGGCTTGACGCGCGGCACCTCGCGTGCGTCAATTATACCGCGATCTTCGCGTGACCCCTTATAGCCGGCGTTTCGTTTCCACGTTTCGTTTCGCTGGTTCTTTGTTGCGATTCCGCTCGCGAATTTCATTATTCAATTGACCTTATCTAATTTCGGGTATTTCGAAAATCAAGCGCCATGAAAACATGCGTCTTTTTTGCTGCTTCTCGTTCCATTTGCTACCGTGTTTTTTTCTTTTTTTGTTACTGTTTTTTGTTATTTTGTCAGACGAGGCAATTTACGAACGAAAGCTAAAAAGCGTGGGTCTTCGGGTGTTCTCCTTGTTTCGGGGTATTGTGGAATACGAGTATCGATTAGCCTTCCATTGGAAACTTTCGTGATTAACGCGCATTCCGAAGGAACCGAGTCCGACCGACCGAATCGGGAATGAATATTTCAAGTTCTCGTGGCTCTCCGCTCGAAGAATGATATTTGTCGCAAAAATACGTGGTGCGCAGCGTGATCGCGAGCTTGGAAATTGGGTTGCGATCGAGTCGATCTAACCCAGTTTTGTAATCGCTCTTGACAAAAATGCAAGCCGCTTACGTTATTGGACGTTGATTTTGTCGGGCTAATAATAACAACGGTCCAACTAAGCTCGACGTTTTTCCACGTGAAATCGAATTTGAAGTGAAAAAAAAGGTGGTCTAAAAAGATGTAACGCGCGAAAATCTTCAATGATTTAGACATTTGGAAATAAAATATTAATATTTAGCTTACAGCCGCATTTTTAATGTATTATATTCGTTAACATGACATCATCATTCCGATACGTTGTAACGATTTTTAATACACCTTTTCGTTCAATGAATTAACCAATAACCCTTGAGACATTCAAATTTACTATCAAAGATCGTATCAGTGCATATCTATTAGCATATAATCACGTATAATTATTTTTATACACAATTAACACTCAAAGCGCCACATGGGTCCAACAGACCCGGACGAAAAAGCCGCCCTCATTTGCATAAGACAAGGACGCCAAACGGCATATGGTCTTCCGACGGTTAATATTCATTTCACATAAGTTCTGAGAAGCAAATACATGAATTTTCCAAGTTTCACTCGGACGAACATTCCAATACTTGCAGTAACATTTATCTCGGCGCGTTCTGTCCAGGGACGAAAGCCGGCCGAAAAATTAGAACAAAGCATTAAGCAATCGGAACACGGAGCTTCGAATCAATATCCGCAGTTTGCGAACGGGCGTGGAAATAAAAATAGTTTACGCGATCATCGATCAAACTTTTTCGACACAAGCTCGCAACACTGACGAAGTTTCGTCTCGGCGCGATGGTTGGGTGAAAAAGAGGAAGAAGGCAAGGGAAAAAGCAAGGTGGAAAAAGGAAGGAAGGGACGAGAAAAAAGGCGGAGAACGATTCCCTAGGCCGGATCCATTTGTAATATGCACCGGCGTATGAAAATAAGACGGAACGGGCCGAGAGGCAACGCCTCGCGAGCAGCAAGAGACAAAGAAGGAGCAGAAAGAGAAAGTGCGAGGCTCGGCGCCGGGGCGCGAGAGAGAGGGGCCGAGGCAGGCCAACATCCTGGCCGATACTTTGTCTGGAATTTTCAAGCGGACGGCCCTCGAGAAACCAGTTGCATCGACAAAGACGCGGCTTGGCTGGGTCAGTGCGAGCCTCCAGCCGACGTTATTGACGACGCCGCGAACGTAACGCAAAACCAACTGCCGAAACAAAGATTCGGATTTCGCCGTTTCTCACGTCCGGATCGACGTCTCTTCCTTATTCCGTCCTTTTTCGCGGCTCACTTCATTGGCTGGCGAACGATGTATGCGAATGATTATTTTTCGAGTTTTTTTTTCAAGATTTTTGTTATCTAAAACCGCGGTTTTTCGCTGGATATTATGTTAAAATTAGGTATATCAGTTGTAATCTGGCTGGGATTAACGGGTTTTAGGAGTGGAAACGAAAATTGACAGGGAATTTATGCTGGAATATTAAATTTGCGAAAAGCCAGTATTGGAAGTTTTAATAAAAAGTGTTGAATTTAATTGATATGCATCAAGTCGTTAACGGTTCGCGATTCCCAAAATACTTCATATTCACTTTGTATAATTTTTTATATGTTACAATTAGTTGATAAAGAAAGTTAACGATTTTGATTTCAGTTAGTATAATTCTGAAATTCGCGTCTTCTTTTTTCAAACTCAGTAAATTACTTGACAAAAAAACTTGCCTGAATTTGGAACGTTGCTGGACGCTTTTCGAATAACTGTCGAATACTTCCGAGTAACGTTTGATTATATTCCGTTTCCTGTTTTGAGGTTAAACGTGATTGTCTTTTTTTTTTTCCAACGGAACAAGAAAGAAGAAACTGTATAAGTGCCAAAGACTGAGTCACCACTTACTTGGAATAACTTTTTACTTGTCGCAAATAAAAAGCTGTAAAAAGAAATGTGATTTAATTTCATATTTGAACCTTCTACCTGAAATTCGAAACTTTCTGACGGGAAGTCGATTGAACATACATTCATCTTCCATTCCAACTGTTCGTTATTACTCGCTCAAACTCTTAGATATTCATTTTCCTAAACTCAACTGTCTGAAACATCAACACGTTATTTTTCTGGAGCGCACGGTAAAGCCAAAATTTCACGTTCCGTTTGTTTTCACGAAACCAAGCTCGGCAACGAACAATATTCATTTATTATCAAAAAAGTACGAAAAAAACGGCTTTTTCTATTACAAACTTTCCTTCGCGGGTCATCGAACGCAACCATCGTGCCACAAAAGTAAAGTTGGAATCCATTCGTTTATGAAAGAGGAGGGGCGAGCGGCAGGGTAGATTAGCGCTCGAAAAAACCGCGTATTTTTCGATTCGCGGTATAAAATTGCGAAAACAATGTACCACGAGTGACGTCGCGCCGATGAAAAATGCCATGTCGCTTCTTTGGAAATTAATCACCGGGCTTGTTACTCGTCGCACTGTAACGTATGATTAACATTAATTAAAGTCTCATTTCGCGAGCGCAATCCAAAATGTCATAACGCGTTTCCTTCTTTCCTGGCAAAATTGATTTGCATAATTTTACATCGCAAATTGAATGCGCGCACGAACGATTTGACGCTGCCGAACGACCAGTCGTCCGACAATAAACTAAATATTTATCGGACTCATTTTGCCGAACGCGATTACATAATGGAATATCGTGTATTCAGACCCGCGACCGGCCAACAAACATACACCGCGTGACGTTTCTGCCGTCGAAATTTCGTCCGGCTTTTTGAATTTCGCGCAGTTTCGCTGACGAGCCTTTGAAATAACAGTGTGAAAATGTGCACGCCGCGATCGATTGAAAATTAAGCCCGATCAATTTCAACTTCGTGTTTGGAACGCTTATCCGACGAGAGATTTTAAATTGACGTTCCTATGCGAATGAATGTCGTAATCGTAAAGGTAAAAGATAAACAAAATATAGATCGACAGAACGCGAGAAGTAAACAAATATGAATAGAATTGAGAAAATTGAACCTAAAAAGTAAACAAATGGAACAATGTAAACAAAAGATGAATAAACATAAGAAGGTAAACAATCGGAACAAAGTGGCCACGAGGTCAAACAAAAACAAAGCCGAAAGAAACGAAGCAAAAGAAAAATAAGATGCAAGCTGAAATAAATAAGAGAGGAGATAAATAAAAATGCGACGCTGGGAAAGAGTAGCATGTGGAAAATCCAAGCCGTCGATAGCGGGATTTCTTGTGAAACGTGCACGGAGATAAAATTTCAGGCGAAAGACGGGAGCTGCGCGTCAATAGCGGTGCAGTGGTGCGCGCGATATATCGACATCCCGTATTACGATTCGTATTCAGCGCAACCGCAATACTGGACACTTATGGGCCTCGTCACGGTCTGGCTTTAAATTTTGCACGACAGTTTCCGATGAACTTCCCGCTTCCGTCCACTCGCGTTCATACATGCCAACGTCATCCGAGTAAATTTATTCAAATGGGATCGTCAGTTTTAACGTGTCGGCGCGCCGCTCGCAAAATCCATACGCAACGTCCGCCGATAACGACTATTTATTTTGAAATTAGCCGATTAATGATTTAAGCGCCATTTCCGGCCGAATGTTTTCTGATTACCCAAACGAACGGCAATTTGAACGCGAATCAAAATAGATGCGTCATTTGCGTCAAACGTAGACAGGGGTCAATTTGACCGCGTGGGATACAAAAATAATAAATGACTCATTCGCGTTTCTTACTCTTCTAATTAAAAGTCGACTTTCCATATAAATTCTAACAGATTTAATTCACATTTTTCTATTTTTTATTCCGGGTCAAGTAGACTCAACAATACTATTTGATCATCCATTTTTCCATGTCCTCTCTCTGTCGGGTCAAATAGACCCAAAATGTCTTTTAATCATCACTCCTCTTCAGTTCAGCGAATTATGTTGGAATGTAATCTATTTTAATTCACCTGATTCATTATTATCTCTCTGATAAAATTCCAAAACAAACGTTACTCTCGCAGCTGAACACTTTCTCAACTTATCAAACGACGAGGCGTTTAGTTTCGAGAGCGAGATGAGACGTTGCGCGGATTGTTCCAGCGCGGTGATTCGGCGAATTCCGTATCTCGTCGGCGAGAAATTGCGATCGCCTGAAGTGGATTTCAATAAAATTGCCGGGACACGTGTATTGGTGCGCAGGTAGGGCGGTGATTGTCTTGCGCTGATGAAAGGGTTTCCCGTTTTTATCGACGCGACGCGCTCAAGGTGGAGGTCGTTACACTCAACTTGTTCTCGTTAGTCTCCTCTGATCGATTCCCCGATCGCATCTTTCGCCGGCCACTTTATCCTTCGCTTGTCCGGCGAGTCGCCGCGCTTTTCCGACATTACTAATCCCGCGTCGGGTCTTCATTTTTGCGCCCGACTATTTCACGATCGCACCGCATTTTGGAATTCGAACGGCTGGCCTTTTTATTTTGGAACGTCTGCAACGACGGCTGGCAATTGAAGAAACATTTCGAGTATCAAATTAAGATTTTTTTTCCTTATTTTTTTTTTTAGTATTGACAGGTTTCGGAAATGATAGCAGTATAGTAGGTGTTTCAACTGTTTTAGGTCGATTTCCAATTGTAGTAGCGTTATGATTGAAAGAATTGTTTAATTTAATAAAAACCGTAGTAACAAATTAAATTACTGTACTCATTTTATTGTATTCATGCTACAAACGTTTCATACATGAATTTTGAACTTTAAGTTACATCGGTCAAGTTACAAGAAATTGTAATCTGAATATTTAAAACCCAAATTTAGGTACTAAGTGATTTTCGTTTATGAAAGCGAGATGGTCGCATCTGTCAAGAATAATTTTTACCTCAAATTAAAGTACTTTCATCAATGTGATAAACGCTAGCCTTCATAATCGTTCTTCGTAATTGATTTTGCCTCGAGTATTTGATTCTTGGCACTTTTCACACTCACAACTAATTCACGAAACGTTTAAGCGAAGCGTCGCGGGCGTAATTACAGTTAAACAAGAGCCAACGCAGCCGCGACTTTGGCTTTGAAATTTTAATCAGCCGGCGAAGTTGGCGATTCGAAAAATGCACTTCTTGTTGGCGAAGTTGCCACGAACTTGAGAGACTCGAGGCGGAAATTGACGTGGCGCGCGTCGCTCCCCGAGCGCGCCGCCAATTAGAAGCAACTTTGACCTCCTCGGTGATCGCTGGCGGCCATAAGTCGATCGCCGATCATGTGTCGAGGTATTTCGGCCGGAATTTGCAAATGAAGATACGCGAGGAATACGTTCCGGCGAAATGCACTCGCGTTTCGTTGCTCGGAAATTCCTTTTCTATCGTTAGTGCGTCAATTCAGACGAGACTTTTGACGGCTTGAATTACAGTTCGAGAATTTGATGACTTGAGTGAAGATAAAGGCGTTTGCGATAAAATTATTAGTATATTAAGTTTCGGTTTTTTTAATCCTTGAGCTGTCATTGGTTATTATCGCTTTTATTGTATCAGAATGGGTATCATTTAACTGTTTCTTCAAATTGGGTCTGACAGACCCATATGGTAATTTGGTTGTATTAAAATTAATTTTCATAGACAGAACAATTCGGTCGGATTAGAAAAACAATAAATCTTTAAGTTTCATATCGTAACTACTAAACTTTGATTATATAATTGTGTATAAAAAACATTATATCGTACTTTTTTTTAACTCTACCATTTCTACAATTTTTTATTGACTGAAAACTTGTACAAATGTATAACGTGTATTTGTCAACATGACTCAAAGGTTAAAAACTTGCCAATAACATTAATAAGTCGATTTGCGTTTCAAGAGACAATACATATTTATAGATACAACTTGTTTGGAATTGAAAATGAAAAAAAAAAGGTAACGAAGAAAAAGGAACGGAAAATAGGGGGAAAAAAATTCGTTTTCATTATTGCAATTGAATTGCAGATCGCGGTGTGGCGCGTGAATTTGCGTGAACTTGGTTCGGACGAACACGAAGGCTCGAGCGTCAATTCGTTAACGACAAATTTAACAGCGTTACTTTTCTTGAGTCGTTGACCGAGACGTCCGGCGTGCGTGCCATATGGCCACCATTTTGATCGTCGCACGGCTTCCACGGCTTCATTTGCCGGCTGACGACGTGTACTCGAAACTGCGCTCTTCGAACGTATTTATTACAATACTTTATACGTTTTTCCCGACTCAACCCTTTGAAGTCGAAAAATTGATAGAATAGTTAACGGCATAAGAATAAAAAAAAAACGTGTAAAATGTAAAATTCCTATTTCAGAAATCACTCAAATTACAATGAGGTCACGGCAAGTTATGTGCAGAAAGTTTGCAACATTTATTTGCAACGAATTCCAATTTCCATAAATTTTCAACAAAAAATATTTACTTCCAACGAAGAAAGTAAATGAACAAAAAATTGTTTCACGTTGCAAATTTCTTGCACGTTGCAAGTTAACAATATTTCGACACGATATTCTTAATATATTCCCGGATAGTATTCAATCCTAATTCTCGAGAAAGAATTGAAAATTCCATCATCAAAAACCCCGCTGCCCAAGTCGAAATTACCACTTCGGACTGATCTTAAATTAAGACGTAATCAAAACAATCGCACACAGCCACGGTCTAATTTCCATCTGAAACTCCGGCACCGTTGAAGTCTCAAGTTTTTCCGGTGCAGTAATGTAGAACAAAATGAAGGGGAAGGGGACGAAACAATGAGCGATTGTTAGGTATGAATTTGTCGATACGAATTGAACCGTCTGGTTATGAAAAATCGCAGGAAACGCGCGGCGCGGGGAGGGGAGGAAAAAGTAACGAACAGCCGGCTGTTTGTTTCAGCGGAAGGTCAGACGTAATTTCCCAGCCGCGGTTGTCGTGCATAAAACGGTCGACGCGGGAAAGACCGCGAGTGCTCGCCTGTCACTGCGACCCCTTTGAATACGATGAAAAATCACAGTTGTCACTATAATCTTCGCCGTGGCACAGAACCTCGTCACTGCACTTGAAAGTCTGCTGCAAATTGCACTCCGCTGCGGCTCTTTGGCTCGCGCAAAATAGCGACCTCCGGAGCGTGATGGACGAACGAAAAAGCCCATCGCAAAGTCGATCAAACGACCTATTAGTCAATCAGTCAATTAATCGATCGATCAATCAATTAACTCCAAGGAAATGACGAGGGGAGTTTCAATGAAGACATATATATATACACATATATATTCCTTTTTATTTTAATTGAACGGAAAAAGGCGACCGAGTTTGTTTCGTTGGGAAGAGCGAGTAACTTTATTTAAAACCGGCCAAGTTTAGTCGTTAAAATGTACTTTTGCTTGTTTAAGCCGAACTTTTGGTTGTCGAAGCCGAATGCTTGATTACTTTTTAACGAGCTGAACACGCACTTGACGAAAATTGTGGTAATCTCTTTCTTTCGAAAGAAATGGCTCGGAAGGCGGAAAAGCGAGAGGAAGAAAAACAGGCCGTAAAAAGTGGCGTTACAAAAGTGTCTTGCTTGGAGCCAACGGCGTCTTAAAACGCGGCATTCGGCGACTTTAATCCAGTCCCCGGAGCCTCGGAGGAAGGAGCTTTTTGTCCAAGTAGAAGACATTGGATGTATTCATTTAAATCCAGTGTTTCGGAACGATCTGGTCTCGTTGACGACTTCGAGTTCGTTTCAGACGTGCTCGTTTTAGATAAAGATATTTGCTAGCTCAATTTAAGACCCTGAATAAGTTACTCAAGATTTTGCTACTTTAATTTTAGATTATCTTGGAAATAGTTGTTTGACTTTTACAATTATTGAGCCATAAATAACATTTCGCTGAGTGATTAATGACTTGATTTAAGATTCTAATTAAGATTGACGCGTTAACAATTCAGATTAAGGATCCAGTTTTTGAGAGAAAAAAATTGTTTTCAGAATAATTAACGGAGTGAATAATTGCCGAGTAAAGTGTGAAGATGTTTCCGAAGTGCGAGATTTAACACTTTTCAAGAAGTCACACCCAACGAAACGTTATTCTGAACAAGCCGTGAAAACTGCTAATAAAAGCGCGTTTTGCTTTTAGCTTCCACATCTTGAAATAAGACACTCGAAAAGTTCTCTTTCATGTCTAGTCATTGTAACTTGAGATTACAGCGGCGCGAATTTAAAAACTGTTTTCTTAGTCCCAAAATGTCGTACTTGTCACGTACAATCTTAGAACGAGGCGTTCGAAGTCGTCACTTAAGTCACTGGTTTATTGAATCTTCGACACAAAGACGTCTGACCCAGACCTTAAAAAAAGGTATTCCAAATCTTCGCGCGGCTAATCAGTGACTCAATTTTGGGGAGAAAAAAAGTGTGACCTTCCCGGATATTGAATTATTCATAAAATTGTCTCTATTGTGCATTAACATAAAATATATTTACATCTCGATTCTGTTTCCAGGTAAGTTAAACTTTAGCTCAATACTGGTTTGAGTAAGAAATTTCGAATGTTTGTGGTATACTTTTGCAACATTATTTTTTATGTGGAATTCTGATTTAAGATTGTATATTTTTCATCGTTTTATCAGAAATGGTATTTCAAAACTGCAAAGAATCGTTTTTGAAAAAAAAAAGATTGAATTTACCCAAACATTTTTGTTACATTAAAGTTACAACAAATTAAAAATTCGAATCCGTTGCAAGAAAGCACAAATCCGAACCCTCACTGTAGAAACCCTTCCCATTAGAACCAGCTTACAAAATTTGTAGTCGAAGTCCAATCACACAAAAAAGTAGAGATCCGATTATGGACCACTTCAAAGCAAAGTCCCATCCTAAGTTACCACTGCACCAAGTAATGGAAGTTAGCATCGTTTTCTTCCAACTAATTCAAATCTTAGTCAATTTCGATTCAAAATCGTCAAATTCACAATGAAAAAATATGCAACTAAGAAATGAAATACTTGATACTGGAACGTATTGAAATTACACACAAAAAGTATTTTTATCAAAAATTATCATAACTTATCAGAGTCAGACGATGCCTTATACTGTCGTATCATTAAAGTTACTACTCAAACGTAGTATAACTCTGGTACCATTTCCAGTAAATTAATATTTTATGCATCAAACACATTATCCAACTCCAATAAGCTCCGACGATTCCCCATCCAATATTTTTCGCCTCAATTGTCCACGAACAAAGCCACCTCGAATTCGAACCCGTCGCAAACTATCTCCCACGTCACACAGAACTCGGGCCAAGAAAAACTGGACACTCTTGGAACGAAACGGAGAAATTGGAAGTCGAGTCGTAAATAGGGGGTGTAATAAAAGTGGATGCACCAAGACGCACATTTGCTCGACTGGTCGCACTTGGTTATAGTTTCGGCGCGGCGCTCGGTTTGGGCGCCGGGTGTTGTTTAAGAGGCACGCACCTTCTTTGCACGCGCCTGGAGGACTGCAACCGTTCGGGCCCCATCGCCGAGGACAGGAGTTCGGCGTGCGATGCATATAATTCGTGGATAATTGGATCACTGCGGGAACGCGAGGGCCGCTCGGCTGGGTGCTCGGTGAGTCGCAGGGGGCGCTCGGGGCCCGGCGTGGCTCGCGGTCACACGGGCTTACGAGCGGCTTGGCCAATCCATAACCACCAGCTGCCGCGACCCGGCGATTATTATTGCACTTGAACGTAGTCGTAGCACGCACACCACTGGCCTGTCACGCAC